>CM024694.1:16041863-16325951 GCA_014182845.1 Corymbia calophylla | reverse complement strand
GATATCTAGATTTAGCAAATGAGTGAATGTAGAGTGCATGAATGCCAATACATTTTTTATTATATAATGATTGATTTGTAAAATTTTCAATATGAACTATTTTATAGATTATGAACCAACCATGAGCAGCTTGATATATATTTTATTCGGAAGTTTAAAGTTGGAACTTGCTGGTCTTAAATTTTAAAACTTTAAAAGAAGTAATGAAAGGAGGCGATGAATTATCAAATTTAAATTAATCCTGATTGGTTAATTTCGTTGGAAGCACATAAGTCCCGAATCATCATCGTTGCTAGCTAATCTACTTCACAGCGTGCTTCACAGGGAAGCAAGTCAAAGTCTTCTAGTATCTTTCCTCGCTTCCTTGCATTTTACTCTTCTTTTCTTCTGACCAAAAGAAGTCAAAAGTCATCCCCCATCTCACTTGCTTAGTTGCAGAGAAAGCGATAAGGCAAAAGCCGATGAAACCTGCTCGAAAGAAACGATTGACGAGGGAAAAAGCAAGTCCAAGTCTTCCTCCATCTTGCATTGCCAGACGAGGGACCCTTATTGAAGAGTCTTCCTCAGACGCGGTTTTCAAAATTGTTCAATAAATTTGTCCATTAGTCACACTAAAAGGACAAGCCCACGGCTTGCAAGTCATCCCAGAAGTTTCCTAGAAGTTTCATTGATCAATCAATGGGTGATCATACTAGTAGTTTCCATGTCCCATTCATTTAATAACAATGGGTTCTTGTACCAGGAGTTTCTATGTCGCATTCATTTAATAACAAATTTTAAACAGAAAAGTGAAATCGAGATACAAACTTAAGATGATTTTTGAGCTTTTCTTTATTTTAACCACATTAGAGAAAATTTAAAAAATCCAATCACACTTTGTATCTATATCATATATGACTTAAGTCCTTGACATTTACGACAATGTTCATCTTCAAACAAAAATCCTCAAATAGAAGATTAAACTATTCATCTACTATGGAAATTTATATTATGCACTAATCACATAATTGGCGTGGTGTAATCGGTCAACTCATGCTAGCCATGCAATGTGCAAGTCCATCCAATGGGTGCTGAAATGTTAGGAATACTCACTTCACATTGGTTTATTACACCATGTGATACAACTGTTACATGAAATGCCTTTGTCCTACCACACCATCGCCCTCTCTCTCCCTCTCTCTGCTTCCACCATACTACCAATCAACTTTACCATCCTTGTCCCCGACGGAAACGCCACTTCCCGATCAAAACCAACAATGCCTTCCACAACTTAGCCCCACCTTTTTCTGCATCTCTCTTTCCCTCTCTCTTTCGCTCTTCTTTGCCATAGCCTAAATCGAAATTCGAGGCTTATTGCTCCAAGGTGCAATGATGCTTATCTGCATCTTTTCTCACTTTCTTTTTCTTTTTCAATGTGGCCAAAGAGGGTCGCCGACAAACCCTTGCTAGCAGCCGGCGATAGTCACGGCCCTCGCCCAAGCTCTTGCTTGCAGGCAAGGGCACAAAGGCTCTTGTTAGATCTCGATGAGGCTCTCACCTGTAGTTGTGATATGGGCAAGGGCTTGCAGGCCCTTGCCCAGGGTCGCTGGCCATGATATGAAAAAAAAAAAGATTAAAAAATTCAATTTTTTTGAAAATTTGTAAAAATTGTCTACTTTAGTGTATGTCATTTCACATAAGTCAGTTAAGGTCCATGTCAGTGATTTCTAGCCAAATTAACCAAAATGACTAAATTAGTAAATTGTCGAAGGGTTTAAAACTAATGTGGCCAAATTAAAAAGTTTAGGCAATGAGTCGGCATCTATTCCTTAAATTTAAGATCTTTTTGGTAATTTTCCCACATAACGTGGAATATTTCCATGAAATTAACATTAATCATCAACTTTTTCAATATCAACCAGATGCCCGAGACTCTTTAAAGACTTGATTTATCACTATCGAGTGTGACAGTGCCGATCATTCTATTAAAAACAACTAACATCTGGTTGTACTGGTTATTCATGTTCTCCCATTCTATAATTGACAATTTTGCTCTTAAATTCATGGGCTAATCTAATGGTCCCGGAAAATTGTGTACATGCACTGCATGTGGGAAAAAGATGAAATACCAAATATCAAGTTGCTGGTGTTTATTTTAATATTATTCTATGTTGGCATATTTTTTTGTTCTCTTGAATATGCAAATTTTTTAAATGAATGGCAAATATAGGTTGTTAGAGATTTTTTTTACTTTTATACCTTATGATTTTTTAATTGATATATATATATGAACTCAAATTTGAATTAACGAAAAGATATCATTAAATATTTTCATATAGTTCAAGGAGTAAATTGAGCATTTAACAAAATTTTAGAGACTATATCAAATAAATTTAAAGCTCAAAGGACGATATTGTATATGAAACTAAAGTTCAATTCAGCTACCATTTGTATAATTATCCCCATGACTAAGTAATAAGTTAAAACAAAGCAAGAAACCTGAAATTGCTTCATATGACAATATGGTAATATATTTCTAAATAAAGTAATTAGTAAAATTACATCGGTGCGCCATTTGAGATTGAATTGATGATGCATATTGTTTATCAAAAAACTTCATAAACAAGCCTCTCTTTGGAACATTATCATGCATAAGAAAACTTATTACATCATTGGGATAAAGTACGCTAGACATTATATGAATATATATTTAGTAAAGATAAATTGATTCCATTTACCTTCTTGAGATGTGACTTGTTACCTATATAAAAAAAGAAGATAATGGGGTCTCATAGCTTTCGATTTAGTAAATTGAGTCAATTAGTTGATCAAGTCTCAATTCTAAATTCTATTAAACTGATTACCTTGTTGTTATCTTCATTGTGATATGAGATTTTTCGATCTTAAGGTTGAGATATGTGATTCAATTGAGGCAACTATCCATCAATTTGTCTTCTTTATCAACAAATTCTTGAAAACATGTCATCAAATGATTTATTGTGAGAAAAATGTTGGGCTAGACATGGTCTCTACACTTTTTTCTTAGTCCATCCCTTCCCTCGCCCTCATGCAGACGACATGATCAGGTTGATGATTTACGGAACACATAACAATTGCACTTATAATTATAATACATATCTATTGTATGGTCAAAACACTGTGTTGACCATATAATAAGGAAGAGAAGAAGCCAAACAAAAGGAGAGGCGCACTAAAAGAACACTTTCGCGAATCATAAGGGAAGGATGCTAGAAAATTGGATACACAAAAGATAGGAAAAGTGTCAGACAAGTCCTAAATCTATTGCATTGGTGTTAATTTAGTCCTAAACCTTTTAAAATTTAGTCTTAAACTTTTTAACTCAGTACCAATTCAATGCTAAATCTTTTAATGGTGCCGATTTAATCTTAAATCTTTTGAGCTAATTTCAATTTAGTCTTAAACCTTTTGACTTAGTGCCAATTTAGTACTTAGTCAAAATTAACGGGAATGATTAAATTGGCACCAAATCAAAAGTTTTAGGACTAATTTGGTACTACTTCAAAAGGTTTAGGATTGAATTGGCACAATTAAAGGGTTTAAGACTGAATTGACATCATTAAATGGTTTAGGACAGAATTAACACCAAGTTAAAAAAATCTAGGACTCAATTGACACCAATGCTACAGGCTTAGAACAGATCTAACACGTCTCCCCACAAAAGATAATATGCACAAAACACTGTGTTAAGGAGTGTTTTAGTCGGAGTGGAAAGAGCACGTCATTCCAATATTACTTCATTCAATATAGTTAACACCTTTGTTCCATTCCTTGGTGCACCTTCATCTTTTCATCGATTTGTTTCGGGTTCATGTATATCTTGTCTATCTTGCATCGGTTTGGCCACCGAATTTCCCAAACTAAAATATTAAGATGCGAATTCTATTTAAAAACACCATTACTATTAAGAAAAACACATGGATAGCTTTTAAGTGAAGACACTCATTTGTCATTGGAATTAATGTAATTACTAAATTAAAATTATTATATATGTATTAGATTATTAACCACATTTGGAATTAATTTATTTACTTAAATTAAAATTAATACATATGTATCATAACCTTAACCTCACTATATGAAGTATACGTGGCTGGTGTTACCACCAAAAGCAATTGAAATAATATAAGAGATTGAAAAGAGTTATTCACATTATTACTCGGTTACAAAATAATGTGATAAACTTTTGAATGCCTGACTATGCCTGACCTTTTCAAATGATCATTCATAGTATATAGATGTAGATCCCAAACAAATATTGAAAGATATATGATAGCACACATTAAACATAAAGACAACTCTATAAAAGATGATAACAATATTTCGAATATTTGTGAGGTTCAATAAATCACAGATCATGTTAGTGATGATTATACAAAATCAAATCAAATAATCTAGCAAACCACTCAAAATGAGATGATTGAAGTGAAAACAACTTGATTTTGGAAATTAAATTGAGAAACAGCCTAGATAAATAGATTTAGCAATTGAGTAAATGTAGAGTGAGAGGAACACCAATATGTTTTTTATTTATAAAATGGATTGATTTGCAAAATTCTCAATACAAACTATTTTATTAATTATGATCCAACCATGAGCAGCTTGACATATTTTCTTCTACATTTTAAAATTGTAGCTCACTTATCTTAAATTTTAAATTAAAATTTTAGAAGAAGGTGATGAGAGGAGGAGATGAATTATCAAATTGGTTTGGTCTATTCCTTAATCATTTGATTTTGGTTCATGTTTATGTATATCTTGTCTGTTTTGCATTGGTTTGGCTACCGAAATTCCCAAAATAAATATTAAGATGTGAGTTCTTTAAAAACACCATTAATATTAAGAAAAACACATTAATAGCTTTTAAGTGAAGAGACTTATCTGTTATTGGAATTAATGTAATTAATAAATCAAAATTATTATATCGGAATCTTAACCTTACTTGGAATTAATTTGGTTACTTAAATTAAAATTATTGCATATGTGTCACGATCTTAACCTCTTTTTATGAGTATTATGTGGCTGGTGTTACCAATAAAAGCAATTACGATGATGTAAGAGATTGAAAAGAGTTATTCACATTATTTCTTAGTTACAAAATAATATAACAAATTTTGAATGCTTGACTATGCCTTACCTTTTCAAATGATCATTTATAGTATATACATTTAGATCCCAAACCAATATGGAAATAGTAGGATACCACAGATTAAACATAAATACAGCTACATAAAGGACTCTGACAATATTTCAAATATTTGTGAGTTTCGATAAATTGCAGATCATAATAATAAAGATTACACAAAATCAAACTCAAATATATGTAGCATCCCACTAAAAATAAGATGATTGCAGTGAAATCAGCTTGATTTTGGAAATTAACCTGTAAAATAGCTTAGATAATCAGATTTAGCAATGGAGTAAATATAGAGTGCCCCGAACAATATGTTTCTTATTTATAAAATGGATTGATTTGCAAATTCTCAATACGAACTATTTTATAAATTGTAATCCAACCATGAGAATTTGCAACTCACTTATCTTAAATTTTAAATTTAAACTTTAAAAGAAGGTATTGAGAGGGGGTGACGAATTATCAGATTTAAATTAATCCTGATTAGTTAATCTGTCTGGAAAGCTCACGAGTCCCAAATCATCGTTGTTAGCTAATCTACTTCATAGCGTGTAACTCGGGAAAGCAAGCCAAAGTCTTCTAATATCTTTGCTCGCTTCGTTGCATTTTCCTCTTCTTTTCCTCTTCTTTTCTTCTGACCAAAGATGTCAAAATTATTCTCCTATCTCACTTGCCTAGTTGCGGAGAAAGTGATAAGGCAAAAGCCGACAAAACCTACTCAAAAGAAAAGACTGGCGAGGGGAAACAGGTCAAAGTCTTGCTTCATCTTGGGTTGCGAGATGAGGGACCTTCACTGAAGAATCTTCCTCGGACGCAATTTACAAAATTGTTCAATAAATTCTCGTCCATTAGTCACATTTAAAAGACATGCCAAAAAGTAGAACGCGGTTTACAAGTCATCCCGGAAATTTCCTGGAAGTTCCATTGATCAGTCAACGGGTCATCCTACTAAGAGTTTCCATGCACCATTCATTTAATGACAAATTTTAAATCAGAGATTCATAGCTTTAAAAATAGAGGATATGAAATGAAATCAAGATACATGAAGAGGGGAAAAGGGCACCATAAATGTGGTAACTTTCGTTTAGCAATCACTTGAGTATCACAAGTTTTTTTCAATCACTTGAGTTTTATAACTTTTATACAATGCTTACTTGAATAATCGATCACTTGAATATCATAATTTTTTTTAAAAAAAGTTCATTACAAGTGCCAAGTCACATTATATTTCCAACACTTGGGTCAAAGTTTTTTAAAAGTTATGGCACTTAAACGTACGTCTTTTAGAAGTCAAAGTACTCGAGTAGTTAAAAAAAGTTATGACACTCAAATAAGCACGGTATAAAAGTTACGGCACTTATGGTGTGTTTAACCTCACAAAGAGAATAAAGAAGATTGTTTACTTTCACCTGCTAGAGGATTGCAATGTCAATAGCATATGCACGATAGAACTCAAGAAGAAAACACATGCAATACCATTCATTAATTACAAACATATAATAACCTGAAAATAGTTGTCATTACCAAAAAGAGGCGAAAGATTGTCGTCAATATAAAAATGCTGTAGTCATACGTCGTCATTTTAACATTTCACATAAAAATAATTATTTCATCTAGCAAAAATATGCCACATGTATCATGAAGAGCGTAGTATTATTAAATTGGAGAATTATTAAAGGATTGCACTACCTTCATCCATTGATCATCTACGAGAGGCGGTTAGATATCTTGAGATTTAGTGACAAGTATCTTATGAGGTAGTAGTAACATTTCAGCTTTCATTGTTCACATGAAGAGCACTGAGAAATATAATGAAATGAGAGAGAGAAGTGTACTCTAGTATACTATTTAGCCACTCATCATGTATGTCAAACAAAACAATTGAAGTCTCTGTTGCCTTCAAGATGAGATCACTAAATTTTCTAATCTTTCTAGCATACTTCAAAAGGTAGTTGCAGCTCATTTCCTTGAAGGACGATATTGGGGGAATCGAATAAGTGAACATCCAAAGGATCAGGCGTCCCTTGCGATAATACACCCAACAATCCGATTGTCCGATTTGGACAAAGTAAGCATCATTATAAAACTCCTACAATGCGCAATCCAGTTGTGCCCTTTGATCATAATCTTAACAAGGTTAACTTTCGATCAAAATCTAGTCGAACCTTGGTAAAAAGTTTTTATGAGGTCAACACCCCCCTCCCTTTTTTCTTGCAAGATTGCCCTTCGTTTCTTTTTAGGTATTAAGTAAACAAGAGATAATCAGGTCTTTTCACGAAACTTCCCCGCATATCATTTATGCTCAAGATGCACCTAAACACATGAGCGCTCTTTTTGGTACTAATTGCCATACTCTAATATATATCAATAAATTCTTTGTTGTCGATCCGGAGGCCCGATGGGTGGTTCAACCGGTTGACTCACAAACCGAAACCCGAACCAGTTTTCAATAAGTCCACTTTTGGAATGCTTGGCAAGATTACAAAACCCGATCATGGTGCGCGACCACAAATTGCCAGCTCTAATAATAATGATTTTATGATGATGTGGAGCGGTGAGTGGCACAAATGATACGGTGGTTACTTGATGCTGACGTCTGAGGATGGAGCAAAGCCCAAGCATAGGCACGAAGCTGGCACGGATCAAAAAAAGACTAGTAACACATGAACTAGGTTAGGTTTGTGGTCTTGACCGTGTTGCCGCATGTGGCAGCGATCCGAGTCTCTGTTTCCACTGTTCAACTCAGAGGACTATTACCTGTCTAATGGGTGGTTTGTTGAGTAACAAGCACCGAAGGACAGCGGGTTATGAAGGAAAAGATTTGGATGAGTTGTGTCGTCGCGGCATGTGAGGCTTTCGTCCATGGTGGAGATGAGTCACAGTTGGCATTGATTCAACGACGTGATTCTAGGATTCGAAGTCTTTCATGGTAAATCATGGCGGAGACTGTCTAAGTGGGGGGTAGCGAGATTCGATTTGAGGGTTATGTTTGGGAGAGACAAATAAACTAAAGGCTTTTCTGTACACGATATCAAGATTCTAGAAATAAATTGACCATATACAACATACACGCAATATTCTCCATGTGTGAAAGACTTTGGTAAATGTACATTACAAATATATCTAACAAGTTGTAACATTGTTTCATAAATTAATTTTTCAAATCCTATATTACCGGCAAAAAGTCATTGTCCAAAGGATATAAAATAGATAATAGGCGTTAATTTGAAGGGAGGTTTTCAGTTCGTAATTTTATCAATATATACAGGCATCTTTTTACTTTAACTTTACGCTTTTTCTCATTTTCAACGTTTTAGAGTTTGAAATCAGGACTTGATTTAGTCAAACATCTCAAATTTTTAAAACTAGGATAGGGAAATTCAAAGATGGTGTTTTAATTTGGTTTGTAGCAAGAAAAATTGATTGTAAATATCTTTTGTTGTTGTGCGTGTGAAAATAAGAGAACGGGTCTTCGTCTCTTGCGGTATTGCTAGGTATTTGGATGTGATGGTTGAATGTGGAAACAAAGAAGAGTTGAATTAACAATGGCAAGCGGTGACCGAAATGTTCAGGAAATGCTTGCCTATTTATCACATTTGAAAGATACACCAAAAAGCGGAAGGTAATCTATGAGTAGATGCTGATTCTGGACATGTTAGTGAGATGCCAAGTGCTCCTTGTCCATCAAATGTGCAAGTAGGGGTGAATGGTTCTCGGTTTCATCATGTTCCATGCAAGTTTCAAGTAGAACTTAGGATCTACCCATCGGAATAAGTTTTTCATTTTTTGGAATCTAAAACTTATTTTGCGTGTCCTGAAACCTACCATGTCACAAGTTCCAAGGTGGGTTTCAAGATCTACCTAGCTTCCACATGTACATTGATTGAACAATTACAATAAATTGTCAACTTTAATGATCATCATTTACTCTATAATTCACTAACCATAACTTATATTTAAACACATGAAAAATATGAGATATTAACAAAGTAAAAGTCTCAATTATAAAATGAAAGTTTAAATTAGGGGTTCTAAATTATACACTCATAATTGAATGTCATGGAATACTGTAGGAAGAGCAAAGATATATACCGAGAAAAATATAAAAACTTGTTTTAAGTTCTAAGTTCTAGGCTCTACCAATATAGAATTTTGAACCTATCTGGAACCTACCCATTGAGACAATTTTCTTAATTTTTGGAATTTGAAACTTATCCTGTATTCTTAAGAGCTTATGGAAAGCGAGTTTTCTCTAAAGAGGGCAGCCGGTAAGTTGGTCATGACTTTTGCAAAGTACTTGGCGCTGGTCACCTCTAGAAGCCTTTTTTTTTTAAAGATAAAATGGTTTGTCTCTCTTGGTTTTAAGTTGAATAAAAGTTGTTTAACTTCAAAACATTGATAAATTTAATTTCGTTTTTAGCGTTGAAATGAAATGATGGAGAAATTTAACTGTGAGGAGTAAAATTCTTGAAAATTAAAGTGCAAAGAAAAAGTGAACTTCAAAGGAATGTACATGCTACGAAATTAAATCAAACGGTGAAATTGCATCTTTTGGTCTTTGTCACCTTCTCACGCATGCCCCGACAGCTCTCTGCTCCACGACAATCTGCCTCTCTGTTCTTCTTTTCCCCCCTTTTCTCTTGCCGTGCACTTCGCTGTTTTTCTCTTCTTCTCGTTAAAAGTTCTCTCCTTTGGCGACCATAGCCCTCTCTCTGTATTTCTCTTTCTTGGCCCCGGAGAAAAGCTTGCACCGTTACTTTTTCCAGCTCTCTTTTGTCAATGATTATAAGCTGGGAAAATCACCGCCCCAATTGACCGAGAATCCTCTTGCTTTTTTTGCGTCCAGATTTTCTTGTTTTCTTTCGGCCGGGAATCCCGGTCCCTGAATGCCGAGATTGCTCCCTTTGTCAAGATGGAGACTGCACGACCCTTTCCTTCTTTGATTCTCCTTTTCCTTTTCTTCCAATTTCTACGCGAAGGCTGAACAAGAAACTTCCTTCCATCTCAAGTGTTCAGACTGGAATTGGCTTCGAAAATGGTTGTCGGCCGATTGAAATTTGAATGGCCGCGCTTCCTTCCCCTTCATTAGGCCGAGTTTGATTGACTTAGGGCCGGGCTTGCACGGGCTCGGTTGTGGAATCTTGAGTGAGTTTAAGACTCACTTTCGCATATTGGGCGAACTACTAAGCCAATCCCAAAAACACTCACAAGCATATCCATGTTTTATTCGATGCGAATGCTTTATACCCAAAATTTAAATGTCTCTAATATCTAAATGCGAAGAAATACAGCAACAACTACAAATACAAGACTATGCAAGATTGATGTTCTTGTTTAGGATTAAACTCTATCAAATTCAATCATAGTTTTCTTATTAAATGAATGATAAATCTTTGAATGAAAATTTAGGTGTCGGGAATCAGATGTTAGTGACTTAAGCTTGAAGATAATAAAGAATAACCAGCTATTCTTAATGATCAAAAGTCAAATGCTGAAACTCGACTTTTTGTCTCCATCTATTTTGCAAAAAAATTTAAAACATAAACAAAAGGAAAATAGACAAAAAAAAATGCATCATGGGTGACCGAAAGAGAGTAAGTCCCGCTAGATCAAAATTGGTAAATTCACGATTGATACGAGCCCAGAAATTAAATAAAAAAGAAGAAGAAATTTTTAAGTATTGTGTGCATAAATGTTTATCACTAGAACAGTACTAGTAGTACTAAATTAACAGCGTCCCACTCGCGACACTTGCACGTGACTCCCACGCTTCATCCCAAAACGCGACAGCCTCCAAAATTAGGCGGGAAGCAAAAGAGCTCGAAACCCCTAGAATTCAATTCATCCGATCCCAAGCAGCTTCGATTTCATCCCTCGATTTCACCGCAACGATCTCTCTACCCCCGATATGGGCATCGTGGTAGTTCAGTTCGACCTCAGTCGTCTTCAATTCGATCATTTCCATGTGTTGTTCATTGAGTCTCGTCCATTGATTTCGGTAGGGACTGACGAAGCTACTGGCGGACAGTGGCCCGAAGGCGATGAAGGAGCAGATGCTCGAGAGCTACTTCGGCCGGGGGATTGCTGTTGATGCCAGCATGAGCATCTATCAGTTCTTCGTTAAGCTGCTTTTTGTGAATCGATGTTTGTGATTGTGCGTTTTGGTGTCGGGTGGGATTTGGATTTTGAATATTTGGGGTTTTTCGATTCTTTTGATTGGTGGATTAGGTTGTGGTTGGGAGGAAGGGGACTCAAATGCTCACCAATGAGGCCGGTGAAGTCACCATGTACACTAGCCTTATGTTTGATGCTTCGGATGTTATCTCTTGGACTCAGTTTTATGTATATGAGCGTATCACATTGTTCAGTACTTGCGATGTGGTCTTTGTGCTTGGAAAGTGTTGACTTTGAGCTGCCTTTAGATTTGCTTTCCTGTGTAGTCATCTGCAAGGCATGTTTTACCAGACGATTAGGCTGTTGGAGGCGTGGATAAAGCCAGTGTAAATTTTTTTTCTTTACCACCTTTGTTTTCATTGGGATAGAATACTGGGAAAATGAAGCTTGTGCTTCTCTGAATTATGTTTTCCTGTACAATAGCTACGTGTTTGATGGTAAACCTCCTGATTTGAAGAAGCAAGAGCTTGCCAAATGGTACTTTATTGCTATGTAGACTTCTCTTTTCTCGTTTTTGGAATTACCCATGAATACGTTTAGTTACCTTAGATGAGTGTCTGAGCAGGTTTTCAAAGAGGGCAGATGCCTCAGAGGAGTTGGCAGTAGCTATTGCGGCATATGCATCTCTCTCTCTCTCTCTCTCTCTCTCTCTCTCTCTCTCTCTCTCTCTCTCTCTCTGTCTCATGCACACACATAAGCGTGCACTTGTGGTACATGGCTTTGATACCCTTGCAGGTGACACAACAGCACGATGAAGACTGCAAAAGACTATTAAGGCTTATGGGTGTCCGAGCAGTTGAGGTTACTGTTCTGTCTAAAAAGTTTGTTCTTTTTTATTTCTAACAAAAAGTTTAGATACCAAATTCAGTTTTTGTACTTTAGGCTCCTTCAGAAGCAGAGGCACAATGTGCTGCACTTTGCAAAGCTGGAAAGGCAAGTATCTTCCCATTTGATTGTCTTCTGGTTTAGAATTGTTCATTGTTTTCCCGTGATAGCCAATCGTTTAACATGATTTATCTTCAGTGATGTGTTGGTCAGTTGCCTACTTGAGGAAGTTGCTTCTTTTCCTCTGAAGGAGAGAACATACATGTTTTCAATGTTGTATTACCATGTCTATCAGGCGATAGAGAAGATTAAGGCAGCTAAAGCCGAGTCATCACAAGGCCGGTAACTAACGCTTGAACAAATGAAAGTGACTTCCAAAATGCACCTTCTTTTACCCGATGATTCCTTTCATTTATTTTCTACAGATTAGAATCCTTTTTAAGCCAGCCAAGAATCTATTTGTACCTGCTAAGAGGAAGGTGTGTCAGCTTGATATTTTTTTTTTTTGGTAAGAGGTAAGAATTTATAAGATTTTCAACCAACAATTTACAAAGGAAGAGACCCAGCATCCACGACACCCAATTGACCGAGGGATAGGGAGCCGATCTCTAACAACCTAAAGAACTGCAAGGGAAGGGGCTGTACATCCAACACGGGAAGGAGCCGAAATCTAACAACAAGGGAGGGGCCTGTACATCCAACCCTCTAGCAAACCTAGCTAAAAATAGAAGAATCAAGACCCCAACAACGCTGCAATCTCCTGTTCCTGGCAGAACCGGCCACGCCATGGAAAGTCCGAGCTTTGTCTTGCACCGCTCTAATGATGTGTTGTCGCATTGAAGGCACAAAGAGATCAGCCGATCTAAATAAAAGGTTGTTCCTGGTTTTCCATATCACGTAACATAAAGTGCCAAAAGAAAACTTAGCGATATCCAAAAAGAAGTCACAACCGGCTAATCGCTTGCTAAGCCATAAGATGTTGTGGAGCCATGGACGATTAGACCAAGGAATATTGCAGCTTTCAGCTTGATATTTTTGAGGACAGAGCACCTGGAATTTTCCTTCTTTTAATGTATGCAAAGGTGTAATGTCACACATTGCTCTAGCGAAGAGATGTGTTTAGATGTTACTTTTGATGGATGAATAGTAATCCCTTTATCTCACTTCGTAAGCCATTGCTTGCCCTAGTGGTGCACAAATTTTCAGATCTTTGTGATCATTTATAAACTTTTGGTGATAGAGTTGTAAATCAATGGTAGTATGTTGCCATGCCCCTGCTGCTTGTGCCCACTTACTCTCTTATGACTTTGCTGATGTGCTAATGGTGTTGCATCACCCTATTCATGAAATCAATTGGATAAACAAAAGCACCAGTGTGCTTATACAGATCTGTTGAAGAGTTTTGGCCTGATTAACTACCGTAATTGCACTAGATGATAGGGAAGCAAATGCAGACTTCAATCCCCCAATCCGGCATTCAAGCCTAAGACATTCTCTATGAAAGTCTCTCTAAATTCCCAGCCCAGGTTCCTTGGCAGCTTTAAAATGCCAACCATGGTCCTGGGTTTGAGGAACTTCAAAAAGCCGTTGAGGGTTTTCTGCCTGCCGACATGGATCTAAATGATGCGAATGTAAGAATCCTATTCATTGAGCAAGTCCTGACTTGGAGATGCTGTTTTTGCCTGTAGTTGGAAGCAAGTTGATGCTTTCCTTTCCTTAAAAATGAGTCATGTCTTATGGTACTGCAATTTTGGAAGAGTGTCGTATAAATTTTTATTGGGAGGATGAAGTTTGCCCTCTATGCTAGAACGAAAGTGGTACTTCTTGTTGGGCAGAGTGCAAATTAGTTTACTTTGATGTTGCTGAGTTGCTGTTGGAGGGGTTGAATTGTTTGAATGACGCTGAGGTGGTTTTGGCACGGCTGAGTTGTCTGCATGATGCTGTGCAGATTTTTGTTTTCATCTCTAAAAAACCTCTTCATGAGATAACAACACAAGACAACAATCGTATTTCACGATGACATTAGAAGATATTCGCCACTCATTTCTCACCATGTTTTCATGCACGCAGACAGTTCATGCAAGGAAGGAATGAATACTAGTTATGTCTGTATGAGACTGACATTGCAAGCTTCCACACCTGATTCATTCTTTATTGGTGGGGCTGATTATCTAGTTGCCCTTTTAATTCTTTCTTATCCGTGTATGCAGCCTAAGTTGAAGTTTTGTAATTATTTGAGCGTGCCTTTAGCTTCATGTTTTTTGGTGTTTGTAAGCCTAATCCGTGCCAGAAGACAAATAATTTGGCTCCGCCTCCACGTCCTTGCAGTGCTCCTCAGTCATTCGTCCGTTCTTCAACATTTCTAAGCAGAAGACAAATAATTAATTAACTCCCTTCTCCATTGCTCACGTCTCCATGAAACTGCCACCGCTCTGCAACAGTGGTGCATGAATTACCTCATTACTAGGTTGATTCTATTTTGTTCATTGCCGAGTGTCATTAGTAGTTGTTCATTTCTCAGGTCCTTATTCGGGGCATTATCCTCCACGACCTTGCTGAGAGAAAGCTTCTACTAGAAGAAATGTCAAAGGTTCCGCAGGAAGTTGCTGTTGTATAGTTATGGGATAATGTTGTCGAACCCCAGAAGTCCTCTTCCTTTGGTCCGGAAACTTTCCCTTGTTTTCTATTTTTATTGTTGCTTGTCAAGAAGTGTTCATATAGCAAATTACCTTCATTGTAAACCATTGCCTCCTATGATGGTTCCATTTTATTTATAACGAACGAAGTCTGCATACAATCTAAATATTTTGCTAGTTAAAGAGGAAAAACCAATTTTATTTGCCGATGGCTATCATAAGCAGTAGGTGTAAGAGCGCAGTCACACTGCATATTTTGCAAATGATCGAGTGCAAACTGCTAAATCTTTAAGTCAAATACAAGTCAAAATCTATTTTGCAATTCATATGCATTGATCGCCTCGGTTTCTACTGGAACTCATCTCTTAAATCACATTGTATGTCATATCTTACATTTTTAAGCAGAAGTTAAAGGTAACTACCAAGATGGGCTTTTTGTGCTCTCTCCTTTTCTCTTACTAAATAGAAAAGAAGAAACATGAGAAACAATCTAGATGAGTCTCATTTTGACGGCGTAATATTATTTATGTAAACATAACTATAGCCTCTACTTTGCATATACTAATGTTACATATTCAAATGATTGCTAAAGTTCTCAATTCTCTGCAAAACGTGTCCTGTCAAAGTAAATTTGAATTCTACACTGTGTGCAACGCCGTTCTCACTCAGCCCCTTTGGATAACTTCTACTACCCTAGAACAAAAAAAGAAATATTGTTAGCACCTAGCATTATCACATTAAAAGTCACGAAAACACCAAACGAATCTTCCATTGACATTTGTATGATAACAAATCAAGGACAAGTCGATCTCATGTGACAACGACGATGATGATTGTAGGTAAAACAGTTGTAAAATTAATTCCCCTAAAAAAGAACAAAACTCACTTGGAGAAGTTACTTGATAAGCATGCATCTTATCGGTGATCCTTCCGCACTAAGCAATCTCAAAGGTAGACATGGACTGTATACACTCTTGCAGGTACATCTTCAAGTTTCAAGCCCTCAACAAGAATAATTTCCTACAGCTTTACTGTAGTGTCATTTTCTTGAGCCTAGACTTCATATGAGATGCAACAATGTGAAATCTGGCAAAATACCAACACTACTTAAGTCCGAGATGGCAATTCGGCAATGAAACATGTTCATTCTTAACTTTGATGAGGAAATTTGTCGTATTTCAAATCAATTTCTCACCTGGCTTTTGAGGAAGATAGGATGGGTTGGAATCAAATCATCATATGCAGCAACAGACAACTAACCAATTTATGCAATGAACAGCACAGATTGCGTCCTGCAAGATTGCTTCTCAATCTACAAGTTGCAGAACAAGAAAGAAATTAGATCACCAAGTTGCACTATTTCTCAAGGGTAGGTTTAAAAAAAATGAACCTGTGTAGTGCTCAAATGCCGGATAGCAACATATGCTTAAGCATTGTCTTACACATGCATGTCTTTAGAGATCTACAAAATATCACGTGTTCATGTTGACATTTATAACAGCACCATATTGCAACTTGTGTCATCAGGGAGAAAATCAAACAAGACGAGAGTATGCATTTCTTGCCATGCCTAAGAAAAATAACATTTGCTTGTAGTGAAGCTGCTAGTAAAAAATTGTGGCAAAAGAAAAGGTAGCTACCTAACAGAAAAATATATCCTAGCACAGTTTCTGCATAACAGTTGAGGAACATCACAAAGTACACTACAAATGAGTGAGTCTGGGTAAAAGGTGAAGATAAGATGACTGTGAAGCAAATCACCATACCAAAAAATAATAATAATAAAAGGTTTCTCACTAAGATAGCATCAGAATAGTAAAGAGGGACGAATCCTACCAACAGGTTTAAAATCTGTGTTCTCTACCAACCATTTTGCTCCATCTCTCATGAATCCCACATAGTTTGTGTCGAATTCTTTTTTGTACATAAGCTGTTTGAGAACGAAACACAGCACAAATCAAATTTGTCCTTTTGATCATAGCACTCACTAATACCACAATATATTAAGATACTCAGATGAGTGCTCAACAATTTGGAAACCCCACATTATTTCAGCTAATCATGACCCCAAAAAGGATTTTAGAAACAAAAGTTTATGTGACAGTATCAAGGATTCTGGGCAACACCTGTCTCACACCCTTGGGAATATGTAAAAACTCCATTACTTTAGCTGCAAGAAGTAGTCAATATCATTATTACAGAATTGGTTTGACATATCACGATGCTTTAATCTTAAGAGCTGTCATATCAAATGTTAGTAAGTACCTAACGATATTCTTGAAAAAAAAAAAGGAAAAGGAAAAGGAAAAGAACAAGGCCTTTTTATCACTTCCAAGACAAGTATTCTCCTTGTTCCATTGCAAAATTAATAATATTAGAATCTAGCTAAAAGAACATGAGTAGTGCTAGCAATGGCACTACGGGGAGAACTAAATTGTGCAAGATTATTACTTCCCAAAAGGAATAAATACACTCAATAGTAGCAAATAGCTCATATTTCACCAGTTTACAAAATATATGATATCCATAGAGAGCAAAACAATATAAGTTGAAAAATATGGCGTGCAAAGCCCTAACACACAAATGGCAGACTAAAATGGATATGGAAAATGCAGCCAGTACTATGAAACACCCAAGTTTCCAGCAAATTGTCCAAGCAATCAAACCTTTTTAACGATGATGATGATGATGATGACGACAACCCCAACAATTCAGCAGTTGGCATTTAATTTCAAAAGCAAAGCAAAACCTAGTGCAAGTTATTATTGCAAATGAGTGAATTAGAGAAATCACACCACTATTTTACACAAAGGTCATCTTATGCATTCCACCTTCTGACAATTTCTTTTTTTTGGATTTTGCTTTTGAACCTGATACATAATTTTACATGCATAAGAAAAGAGGAACAGGTGCAAGTGATATTACTTGCCTATTTTTTAGTCTTAAGAGGCCAGGTTGTATTACCGAAGCTCTCAGAAAGAACCTTATAGAGCCGAACCCTTGAGACCATGGAAAACACGACTAAGATGAGAACACTAACCACTCAAGGTCCAAAATCCAAAACAACTCAATAACAGTTTTTTTAGCAAAATGGATTCAATGTAGGAAGTAATTACTTTCCCCTGCCTATGAAGTCATTGAAAGTGAGGATATTGCTGTTCCACACTGCAAGATTCAACTCCCTAAGCCCTTTAACGAGTGTGAACACGAACTTCTCTTGAAATGTGGGGTTTTTACCTCGTCTGCACACCGAATCAAATGTAAAACTAAGATATCCATTAGCACAGATTTCCCAATTAGCCCAACACCAGAAACTTCACCCATCAAAACCCCCGTAACAAAACTCCGTATCCAGATCTGAACAGGGAAAGAGGCAATTGTGCAAACACATGGCGTGCAATTCAGAATTACTAGTGCAAGTTTTGGTGCGAAACTTGGTGCTGCCATAATCCATCTGCTGATGGGGCTCATAGAGGCGATGGCGGAGGCAGAGGCGGAGGCAACACGCTGAACGATGTAATGGATCTGAGCTCACCGGAAGTGGACGACGAATCGGAGCCGCCGACAGGACTCCTGGATATGATGGCGGAGGTGTGGGCAGCGTTTGAGGTGTCACCCCCAAACTCTCCATTACCATAGATTCTTTGCTTCTTTGAAGATTCTGAGTGTTCGAGACCTTGCGCGCTTTTTAGCTTTGGCGAAACTTGGCGCTGCTCTATTCCAGCTGTTGATGGGGCTCCTCGAGGCGACGGCAGAGACAGAGGCAGCGGTGACACGTCGAAGAATGCAGCGGACTTGAGCTCGACGGATGCAAACGACGAATTGGAGCCGCCGATGGGACTCATGGATACTACGGCGGAGATGGAGTCAGGGTTTGAGGCTTCACCCTCAAACATTCCATTCCAATAGATTTTCCGCACCTTTAAAGATTTCAAGTGGTTGAGACCTTGCACGCTTTCTAGACTCCAACATCTTCTTATTTCGAGCCGCGATAGCTTTTTCAATTTCGACAGATCTGACATCCTCTTCATGTCAAAGCAAAAGGCAACCGATAGGGAGCAAAGGGATCGCAATTCTTCAAGGCCACGAATCTCGACTAATGAAAGGCAAAGTTCCAGATTTACCGTTTCTAGATTCTTCATGTGCGACAGATCAAGTACTTTTGGGAAAGGCTTACAATTATCCATCCATAATGATCTCAATCTTTTTTTTTCCAGTGGCCATGATGCGTCCGGTTTCCTAAACTCACAGTCTTGCACACGGAGTTTGTCTGTCTCCGCATCAAATACACTAGAGAATTCCAGCGAACATTTATAGAATGTCAAGATTGACAAGTTTTTCAAATTGGAAAAATCTGATGATTGTGTGGTCGCCAGATCTCTAAGTAGTAACTCTCTTAAACTAGACGGGAGTTGGAGGAGGAACTGCACATTTTTGCAGCACAAATTTAAAATTTTAAGCTGAGATAGGGTACCGATGCTAGGGAGAGGACTGCTGACAAGTGTTTCTTGTTGAGGCAGGAATACACCACACCGCTTAACAGCAAGCATATATTCCTTCGACGCATATTCTTCCTCCTCCAACGCATATTCCTCCTCCTCCGACGCATATTTTCCTCCTCCACCTCCACCATGGAAAACCAGCCAAACCGGCCAATTTTAGGGCACATTTTTTCAGACAAGTCAAATTAGAAAGGGGAAGTTTGGGCAATTTGGATATACGAGTTCCTGACAAGTTTAGGATTCTCAAATGGGACAGTTTCCCAATTTCTTCAAGGTTCTCGCTGGTCAAGTTGTAACATCCTCGAGCATCTAACTTTTCAAGCTTCTCTACCAGCCCAATCACACTTGGTAATTTTTCTATCCTTGTTATGCCCCTCATCATTAGTACTTCCAGTCGCTTTAGATTGCCTATCGAATCAGGTAGGTGACTAATACTCGTAAATGACAAATCCAACTTGACTAATGATTCTAATTTCCCAATTGAGTCTGGAAGTTTCTTTATGTACTTACACAAAGATAAATTCAACTGCCTAATTTTCAGCAGCCCTCCAATCGAGTCTGGCAGTTTGCTAATTTGCCTATTTGGTACATTGAAGGTCAACAAAGACTGCAAATTACCAAATGTCTCGGGAAGCTCATCTAGCATATAAGGCATGACAATCTCTTCCAAAGCTTGGAGACATCCTATTTGTTCGGGCAACTGTCGAAGACACCAACATCCCTCCAAGTTCAAAGAGATTAGGAACTTTAATTTACCAATGGATGGGTCAATTTCAATTAAGTTGATACAGTCTTTAAGAATCAATCTCTCCAAGGATACCCATGGAGATAAATCAGGTGTTCTTGAAAATGAGCAATAGCTGAGATCTAGTACTTTTAGGTTACTTGCCACCTGCAAAATAATTTGATAAAATTCATACTGAGAAATGACTTGTAGCAAAAAAATGATAAAAGAAACAATATGCATATGCAAGGAGTTGGATTCAAATTGTACTTTGAATTGGTTCCAGCCAATCCATTCCTCCGAAAAATGGCTCATTGAAAGGTCAAGAATGACTAAATTAATTGGATGAAAGTTTGTTGCTTCAAAATTGGGAGGGCAATTTGGCAAAGAAAGCCATTTTAAATCAGAGAGAAGATTATTGAAGTCTCCAACAAAGAACACTCCATCCCCTTTAAAGAACCGCAGCTTCGGTAGATTAGCAAATTCATCATGCTTTAGAATAACATCATCGTTTCTATAATATCCTAAGGACAGTGCTTCTATTTTCCTGCTTCCCTGACAATAGAAACACCAAGAAGTTCCACTGTGAAGGTCAAAAGCGAACAATTTCAAGTGCTAATAGACATTAATTTTTCCTTTATCAATAATAGTCTACAACGATTCATAGGAAAATAAATTGTTGTTCCTTTTTTACCTCCTTGTGCTTTAGAATGTTCAAGACTTCCTCAAACTTCCACAATCTACTACGCATGCAAGGATCATTGAAATTCTCTTGACGGATGATTTCCCTTCCCAGGTCTCGCACTTGGTCGTGCATCCAGAAAGTATTGTCACCTTTGATTTTTATCAAGGACATGAGACGGAGGGCTTCAAGGGCTTCGAGTGGGTAGTATCGACAATCCTTCCACATGTAGAGAGGGTATGTTTGGTCCTCATTAACAAAGAAACAAGCTATATCCAGGAATACTTCCTTTTGTGCATGATCTCACTTGTCATAAGTTATCATCAATTTTGTTTGGACTTCTTTAGGAGGAGCTTCTTGTAGCTTCTTCCATGTGTCAACCCATAATTCTTCGGATTCGGATTTACCATTAAGGAATGAACCTATAATTTCAACAGCTAAAGGAAGGTTTCCCAAAGTATCGACAATTCTTTTAGAAAGGTCGACGCGATGACTTGGTGGAGAGTCTCTTCTAAAGGCATGCCTACTAAAAAGTGTAAGAGCATGGTTGGATTCCATGTCTTGTACCTCGTAAGTTGAAACATTTGCGGACATTTCTATAGAGCCTTCACTTGTTGCTTCTCCCTCAACCATTAGGACACTTTGGTCCCTGGTAGTTATGACAATCCTGCTACTAGAACCGAACCAATCACCTTTTTTTGCTAGACTTTCAATTTGTTTTTTCTCATCCACATCATCAAGAACAATGAAAACTTTTTTATTTCTAAGTACTCTCTTAATCATGTTGATCCCATCATTCACGTTATAAATTTTGTCGACAAAATGAGAATCAAGGAGCTTGGATAATAGTTGTTTTGCAAATTTACCATACCATTATTGCCTTTTGATGATTCCCGAACGTCGCAAGGAAACAATGTGGTCAAACCTAGCAGATAGGGTATTGAAGACAACCTTAGCAAGAGTTGTTTTGCCAACACCGCCCATTCCGTAGATTCCAAGAAATCGTACACCATCAGATCCCACATCCAACTTTTTGATTATATCTTCTACGCAATCATCAACTCCGACTAGATGGTCAGTCACATTTTCATATGCAACCTTCAGCTTCAGTGAGACCGTTCGAATTACCAAACGTATAAGACCTCCTTGGCTGCAAGATAACAACCATGTTAGGGGTAATTATATATATAGAACTCCCAAAGTGACTAAATTGCTCACATGTTATGTGCAAATTTGGCAAAAGAATCTAGACATTAATATGATTATGATTTTTGCCGATCTCTCTTAGGTTCCCAACTTTAGTCACCGTCATCGTCAGCCCCCACCATTGCCATGCCTGCACCGTCACCATCGCATTTTGGTGCCGTTGCTCGTTGCACCCGTTGAGACTGGCCATCTCGACCATGCCTCAATTCTCCACGTCACGTGGGTTATGGCCTTGCAACTGCTAGGGATGGTGTCATCAGCCTTGAGCCAAGGTCAGCGATGTCAGATATGGGCGTCCAGATCCCGTATCCAACTCGCCAACATGACTGAGAGAGAAAAAGTGTGGGGCCGAGTGGATCAGATCCGGCTTCTAGCTGCTTGGTGTTGGGCTGATGATGAAGAAGTGGCGGCGACTGACGGGCGAGCTACTGTAGTGGCTGGCCGATAGCTTGGTGGAGCTCTTCGAAGATATATTACTGTTCCTAGCTACCATGTCAGAGACAAAGTATGAGGAGAGGGAGAATCAGGACAAGTAGGGTGCGCTACCACCGCAATAGTACCAATGACTGGAGCTATTGCAGTGATAGCACTAATAAGGGCCACCAGTGAGAATTCCATTCTCGCTGCTATAGTGACCGATGGCAGCAGCGGCCATTGCGGTGACCGCTATTTAAACTATATAAAATCGACTAGACGAGTAAACTATAATTTCACCAACAATACCACAATCAAATTGAACTGGGAGGAAAACAAAATTTACAGATGGCAGTTGACAAGTTAAAAGACATTTACCCTTGATCTTCCTTCCAGTTCCATCCCTTTATCTCGTCCACCTCTTTGAGAGCTCTTTTCCATGACTCCACTTCTGCACTAAACTTTTCCCGGTGCTTTGAAAGAGCTTGGCTATATAAGTCTGTTTTGAGCTTGACGTCCTCAGGTTCCACATCCAAGAAAATAGGTAGAATCGCTTTGTTCTTATTCGATTTCGAGGTACACTCGACCATGTGCGTGAGCTCTCGGAGGCACCAGTGACTGGAAGCATAATTCTTGGAGAATATGGGAATGTAGATCTTGGAATTCTTAATTGCTTGTAGAAGTTTACCACCAATTTTTTCACCAACGTGAAGGGATTCTTCGTCCCTAAAGACAAGGATCCCAGCCCCAACCATGGCATGGTACAGGCAATCGGTGAATCCATGACGGGTGTCGACTCCACGAAAACTTAGAAAAACCTCATGGGAAGATCCGGATGATGCCAATGAACTCATCCCAATCTCCATTGCGGGATCTTTAAACACCACAGGTATCGAACCTCCCTCAAGAAAGTTTATTTTTCGGGGGTGCTTGGATCTGAGCGTGGGCTCTCTATATAAGAACCTCGCGGTCTCTTGCGTAGCTTCGGGAACAGAGAAAAGCCAAGACGGAGACCTGAGGGATCGAATCCGGAGTCCTGATTTCCATGGAGCAATGGAGCGACAATTAGAGATCCGAGCTTCTTCTCTTTTTTCTTATCAGGTGATCAAAGCAACAACAGAAGAAGCAGAAGAAGAAGAAGAAAAAGGAGGAGGAGGAGGAGGAGGAGATTGGAGCACCTCTGAGCGATTGGCGAAGTCCACGGCGCTCGAACAGAGACGGAAGAAGGTGGCCGGAGAGTCGCCGTATGGAATGAAAGCCTTGCTCCTCCTCCTACTTCTTCTTCTTCCCCCTCCACAAGTTTTTTTTTTTTTTTTTGGGATATCGCCGGTGCGGCTAGGTGGTGGTGGTGGAGCTACTGATTGATGCTTGAGGTGAACTTTGGAGAGCGAGATAGAGAGAGAGAGTGAGAGTGATAAAAGGAGAAGCCAAAGGAAACTGAGGAGGAAAAAGTGAAGGACATGGAGGGGAAAAATGCTTCCGTACCTGTGAGGGCATTGGCGCACGTGTGAACCCGCTAGTCAATTTGAGTCGCTGATCATCCTCTATTATCTCATTCGGGGGCCTTCGATTACCGTCTCTCTTTAAGATGCTTCTTTTTCTTTTCTTTTCTTTTCTTTTTCTTTCGCGATTTGGCGAAAATAGAAAATCATTTTACATCAAGGCCAGACCTCATACCTCAATGCCCGCACTTAGGTCCCTAATGCCCGAACCCAGGTCAAAGAGGCCAAATTTGGGATCCTCACATCCATGCTCGACCTTAGTCGTTGAAGAGTCAAGCAACACTCGGTGGACATCGGCCTACATGTGGGGAACTTGGGATTGTGTTGTGTCCGAGAGTCAAGTGTAGGTACTGGCATCGAGGTTTGACGCACTAGCATTGGGGGTCTCAATGGAACTAGGCTCAAGCGTTGGGGTTTGGGTTCCAAGCCCAACCTCGATGGACTTAGACTCAAGCGCCAACGTCCAGGGCACAAGCATCGGGTCCTCCAAACCAATGCCCATGCTCATGTTGGGGAGCCGAGGATCCATGTCCCGGACCTTGATACTCTTGCACAGTTTTTCAGTTTCATGCGCAAGCCTATAGCTCCCATATAATATATTATTATTTTATCAAATTATGAAAAATAGTTTTTATTTTATTTTCATGTTTCATTAAGTGTTGATATAGACAATTTTTCTACAAAATACTTTTTAAAATGTTATATTATTCACGGCACAAACTAAACATGAATATTAATAACCAACCCCCACCCCCACCCAAAATGCAATCAGTTGCTCGTTGGACTCATCAGGTTGTCATCGCCTCCACCACCGTCAAAGACTCTGGTCAACGTGTAACCTTGGAGTACCTCTAGCTCTTTCCCTGATTTTCGTCGAAATTTAAAAATAGACTAGGGTCGACGTTCAACTTTGGAGTGCTTATAGTTCTCCTAGTTCTTCCCCTAATTTTCCTCGAAATTTAAAAAAAGACTCTAGTCAACGTTCAACCTTGGAGTGCTCCTAGTTCTTCCCCTGATTTTCCTCGAAATTTAAAAAAAAAAGACTCTGCTCGACGTTCAATCTTGAAACGCCCCTAGTTCTTCCCCTAGTTTTCCTCGAAGGTGCATAAAAGAAAGGTGACCGCCTACTCGCAAGGTCAACACGCGTGATGGTATACCTATCTCTACAGATGATTGTGCTTACAAGCATGGGATCATGATTAAGGTGAGACGAGAGACCAGCGGTATCATTAGATGTGGTATAAGCTTAATTTATAAGTGATGTGACAGGCAAAATATTACGGTTTGGAATTTTCCGATAAAAATATGGTAATTTGTGTTTTCCAACGAGACTCGATACATGGTTCTCACGATGTATTTTAGGTGATTTAGAAATCTAAATGTCCAACAATATTACGTACATTTGATGTACATCAAACTTTTCAATTTGTCTATTGGCTCTAAGTCTTATTGATCCAATACACACGTTGTAATGGTTACAATTATGTAACTTTTAAAGACAATATTATGGGGAAATTATCTAAAAAATCATAAACTTATTATACGGCGGCCAATTCAGTCATAAATTCTTTTTTCTTTATTAAAAAATAACTTTTTAATTGTACCATTTTAGTCATAAACCTTTAGCATTGTGGAATTTCAATTCTAAACCTTTAATTGTGTTAAGTTAGTCATGAACCTTTTAATATTTGCGAATTTAGTCCTAAATGTTTTAATAAATTACTAATGTAATCCTTTCGACTAATTTTAATTGGAATTGCTGATGTAACAATCCAGTCAGTGCTTACCGCCCTAAGTGGCGTAGTTGTCACTAATGTAAATATTCTTTTAATTTTTATTATAGTTTTATTCTTCTTTCTCTTTTTTTTGGGGGGGGTGGAGGGGTTTACTTCACAAGGCAAGACTATGTGGGCCGTATCATCTTGGGTTGGGCCCTCTCTCTCTGTGTCATTCCATTTCTTGGGCTTTCCACTTTCTGGGCCCGACAAAATGCGTGTTAAAGTCTAATAAAAAGAACGAAAACCATTTGCCACCCCCATCAGTGGTCAATCGACTCCACTAAACTTTGAAATACTTTCAAGAATATCTATGAATTATTTGAGAACTTATGACTTTGATCTCATTGTCTCTAAAATTATTTTTTTGCGTAATTGTAGTCTCTAGCTTGCACTAAAGTAGGATAATCATTCGTCCACCTAGCATAAGATTCAAAGATATTTTATTTTTGTCACTTCAAATTAATGATGTCGAGACTATGTAATTATCTTATCATGTACTTTAGCCATAAGTACTGTTTTAAATTTTTGTTTCCTAATACTTACTTGCATTTAATTTAAGTTAATATACTCACACGGGATTCAAATTTCAAAAATGTCATTGGATCACTTTTGAACTCTTTCACATAAGGGTACAAAACTATCTACTGCGCGACTCCCTTATATGCAAAAACGGTGGCCAATGTTTGACAAATCCGATGATCAAGAGTCCAAACCACATATATCAAAGGCTCTAGGGACCACAATCTCAATTTTTAAATATTTAAGTAAAATCTACGAAATAAATTAAGGGTGCGTTTGTTTCAATGAAAGTAGTTTCCCGGAAAGTGTTTTCTGGACTTTCCGCTGTTTGTTTTTCCAAAAACGATTTGGTCAATGGAAAATACTTTCCAGTCAACATTAATATTATGTATTAATTTAGGGAAAATGAATTCATGTGCATGGGAAGGGAAAACACTTTCCTCTTTATCGCAGTCTTTAGGTTCTTTCCTCTTTATTAGGTCAAATGTTATTCAATCATTTTCCAAATGCCATCCAAACGCCTGAAAACATTTTCAATCACATATTACCAAACACAAGAAAACTAATCATTTTCATGGAAAATGATTTTCTGGAAAACATTTTCCAAAAATGGTACGATTTCCGCGAAACAAACGCACCCTAAATGTGAATTGAAGAAAACTAGAATGTAGAAAAAAGATATAATGTCTCTTATTCATAATCATTCATAACAAGAAGTATAGCTTATTCATTAAATGAATATTTTCGCTAGCGTCTCCTATTGCAATGGAATTAGTTACAGCAAAAGTTAAAATACATTATCATCACCCAAAAAGAAATTATTCATAGTATGAAGATAGGTTATTCCATTAGTTAATAGAATTCACTTAAAGAAAGAAATTCACTTTAATGTAGAGGATGCGCAAAAAATCAATAATAGAAATACTTTTGTTTGACACCACAACTTACTAACCGGTACTACCAGGTCAAAACACCTAACATGAGTGTTGATCATATATTACTACAAGATATTATTTATGTATAGCTTGTGATATAACTTAAATAAATCTCACTTAATAAAGACATTCACTTAATTTTTGAAGAGAATACAATAGGATAAAATTATATCTTAGTCCATTTGCAAGGTCACAGTTTATAATCTATTTTAATAATTCAATTTTTTAACCGGATGAAATTGAAAAGTTATAGATGTCTCAATCGCAAACTAATTATATTGTTAGTTAAGATAAATGAATCCTATTACTTTTTTTGGTATTAACAAATCCTATCACTTCAGTTTACATTAATTCTCAATAATTACAAAAAAAAAAAAACAGACATATGTTTATTTATAATATGAGTTATCTATTATTATAATTATTTATTATAGGCACTTGAAATTCACTCGCTTAAATTTTCTATAGAATGAAAATTTAAGGCAAAGAAAATAAAGTGAATGTCTACTAACGGACCCTAAATCAAATCTACCTACACGATGTTTTGTAAAAAAAAAAATTGGGAGGCGAAGAAAAATATAGGGCAAAGAAAATAATTTTTTTTGGAAATGTTTGGAAAATGAAATTGAAGAAAATAAGAAAAGAATGGGAAAATGAAGGTGAAGAAAGTGTGAATAAGTAAAAAGACGTTATTATCCATTAGAAGAAAAATGAATAAAAAATGGAAATATCACATAAAAAAGGGTAGTGCAACAAATATCACATTTTCCAAAAACGCTATATTTTTGGTGAAACGTATGGAGCTCAAGTGTCAAGTCCCTTAGTTTTCTCCACGCAAGTGGAAAAATCAAGAGTTGTGGGCCCTAGAGAATGGTGGGCCAGGTCGGGCTTGTAGCCAATTTTTGGCGTGGCCTGTATTTTTAGGCCTGGAATTTTTACCCCAAAAAAAGCCTGGACCCAAAATGGACTATCTAGCCCATCAACATTTATGTCGGGCTTTTGGGGTTCGGGTCGGGCTAGGCCCAAAAGGTTATGAATTTCTTATAAAATTGAAATTAATTTGTCACTTGTAAAATTTCATTCTTTTCGTATACTATTAAAAAATCTCTAATGAAATTCTACAAATATAAATATATATAATAAAAGAACAATGGAGCTGAGCCATTTTCAGGCTACATAGTGCGAAGGTTGAAAGCCTAGTCCCCTTGAAATATACACAATAAAGCTTGAAAATCCATCCTGACCTATCCATGCTAAAAATATTCGGGATGCTTCATCGGGATGGATTTTCGGACTTTAAGTTTCACCACAGCGAATCTGCACCTTCATCTTCAGTGGTTTTCTCTACTTCTCCATAATTGATCCAAAACTTGTGTATTGCAAATCTTCAACTAGAAAATGTACAGAATTGCAACATTAAATTTAAATATTTTTAAGATCAATTGTAATAAAAATTTAAAATCCAGCAATCATATAAAATGAGAATTTGTGCTTGAAATATTGTCCGTTGCTGAAAGTGTTCGGTTAAAATTAAATTTCTCTTGGACTTTAAAAATTATATAAGTAACTTTAAGATCTTAATATAGCAAAGGTAACTTCGCAAATGATTTATCGGAGCTCAAGTTTCGAGCTAATTTCCCATCAAATAAGATTGATATAATTGTGTATATTTAATAGATAACATTGGGATTGAAAATGAAATAAAGGCAAATTTTGTAATTAACATATAATCAGGTTCTGGCATTAAATTTCCCAATTATAAAATCCCATATCCTTCCACAACCCTTTATAAGGTATTTAGTAAGTCGAAAAAGGTTTACTTTTTTTCTATCTTTTTGCCACTTTTTCTAGTCCAGCCATTGTGGACATATCATTTTTCGCTCATTTGATTTTGATACTACATTTTAAAATTATTTATGAGTTTTTAAAAGTGTTTGGAGAATATAATGCGTTCTCTATTCTTTATACTTTTATATTTTATATTATTAATATACTTATATTTTGAAATCAGGACCGAAATCCCGGCCTGAGCCTGTTTGGGCTTGAAAGTCGTATCGGTTCGATCTGGTTTGATAGGCTCCCTAGCTTTTTCTTCACCCCTAGCGATGAGAGGAGGTCCGGCTTATTTCAGGACCAATGATTATTTTCAAATTACTGTATGACACATGGGTAATAACTTAAACAACTTTCTGCTTTGTAAGATGTGAACATATAAACTTCCATTTATTAAATTTATATGTTTAGAAGAGGGCTGTAAATGAAACGATTTCTAATTTCATGACCGCACAAAAAATATTAAGTAAAGAAATTTCTGGATTAATCAAGGCAAAGAAATCTCACTCTTCAAAGATTAAGTCGCAAAACACATAAATCGTCTAAAAAAAATTGAGAGCGATAAATAAGCAAGTACTTTATTTATTTAATGGGCAATCATCAAATCACAATTACCATGAAATCACATAAGGCCCAACAAAATCAGTCCAACTCCAATCCAATAAGCCCAACAAGAACGTATAATTTTGCCCCTAATCCTGCTACGTGCCATCCCATTTAACTTGTCACTTGCTGAAGGAAGAAGCGTCACATCCAACTTTGGCCCTGAATTCTTCCTTAACAGTGACCTTCTCTTCGATCTCAGCAAGCTTCATGCATTCGCATCTGCACCGACAGTTGCTTCAGTCTTCACAGCCTCTTCCTTCTTCGGAGTCGCGGTCAGTTCATTCTTCCATGTCGAGCCGCACGTCGGGCTTGCATAGCTTCTGGGGCAGCAGCTTCTCCTCTCCATCTCCCCTTTTTCTTATAATCTTTCTAAATCAAGATTTGAACTGCAGATGTGTTTCTGATTTCACTGACGGTGTGCGTGGTTTTGGAGGATGCAGAGGAGTATTTATAGAGGGTTTTATAAAGCCCGTGATTCAAGAAAAGTTGACGGGCTCTTGCAGTTTCCAAAGGAGCAGTCGATTTAGTTTAGTTTCCATGAGGTTCGATGAGGGGGGGAAAACTAGGAGTCCCCGAAACAACTCGATAGGTCCGATGTTAGGTTTTTGAGAACTGCAAAGAACAGCGCATCTTGGATTTGCTCATTATCATTCGGACGTTTCGCATGCCAAATGTTTTGGCCGCTGTTAAAACTCAATTTGGGAATCACATCAAGCAACACGCAAAAATAAATCAACCAACTCTAATAACTAATGGTAAAGTTGATAGAGATTTGAAGTAGAAGTCAAAACCTTTCTCAAAAATATTTGCAGGAAGAATAAGGTAGTTTTTCAAATTTATGTCATCATATAAGTGGAGTAGCTAAGTTTGATTCAGAGTTTAAATTGGGCACTATTACCATTTCAATGAAATGATATAATTAAAATCTTGCACGTTTTGATTTAATACAATGGAGTCCTTTCAATGACGATCTGCCCAATTTTGCTAGTGTTGCACGCCGAGAATTCTACATGTTTCTTTTTTCGCATTTTTTTATTGAATAAGACGATGATGCAGAGCCATGTTAGAAAAAGAGTACAAGGTTACAAATTTTAAAAAAAATTCAAACATACAACAGAAAAGAAAACCCCCCAAAAAAAGAAGAAATCAAAGAGAGAGAGAGAATGGTACCAATTAGGGTCCCTTAGTCGTAGTACTCAATGACCCTTGCAAAGCCCTAGCATGAATGGTGGCTTGCAAGAAAGGCGTGTCTAATAACATTTTTATTTTTTTATCTTTTTTTTCCCAAAACAAAAATATAATAAAAATATGTTTGTGTATGTTAATTAATTTTTCTATCCCATTAGCTTTCCTATGGTAGTTCACCACAAGGAAAGTTGCGACCAAATTCTTGCCACCACCACCCTCTCGGCCATTGAGAATTCAAGATTGGTTGTTCTGATCAAATGTCTCGAGTTTGACATGGGCCGACCCTTTGAATATCTCATCTAAACCACGAAAATTTTTTATTGTCCCTTTTTTCTTCCCTACTGACATACGAGGAGTATAGTAACTTGGTTGAATTATAAAGTAAATGAAAGCCTTTCAAGTATTCCAATCTCTATCAATCAATTCATCACTTTCAACTTGTGTGAATTCAAAATTTCCATCCACTCAATTACTAGGAATGAAAAGTTATTAGAATCAATTTGTAGATTTAATTTTGATATTTTGGAAATCTCAAGAAAACATAGGAATATAATTATGCATATCACACAAATAATACTTCAAATATGTAAGTGCCATGTAGTACTTTTATAATCTATCATAAAGTTGCTAATTAGGCCAAGACCACCTAAAAAGAATTGATTCTAATTGGCCTCTTAAATTATTATTTGTCCATAATTCGAACATTAAATAATACAATCAATTTTTTAGAAAAAATATTTCTTAAATAACTTATTTTTCACAGAATAAAATATTTCTTCTCTAGCTCATATTTTTAAGTTTTGTTTGCAAACGTTTATCACTTGTACTAAATTTAACGCTGCCCCGCTCGCGACACCTGCGCGTGACTCACGCACTTCAAGCCCCCCGAAAACGCGATGGTCTCCAAATTTGGCGGGAAGGGGAAGAGCTCGAAATCCCCAGAATTCAATTCATCCCATCCCAAGCAGCTTCCGATTCCATCCCTCAATTTCCACTGCAACCAATCTCTCTCCCCGATATGGGCATTAAGGTAGGATCGACCTCATTCTTCTTCAATCCGATCATTTCCATATGTCGTTCATCGAGTCTCCTCCATCGATTTCGATAGGGACTGACGAAGCTGCCGGCGAACAATGCCCTGAACGCGATATGAAGGAGCAGAAGCTCGAGAGCTACTTCGGCCGGGGGATCACCATCGATGCCAGCATGAGCATCTATCGGTTCCTTGTTAAGTTGCTTTTTGTGAATTTGATGCCTGTGATTGCGCGTTTCGGTTGTCCGTTGGGATTTCGATTTCGAGTGTTGGGTTTTTTTTTTTTTTTTTTTTTTTTTGGTTCTTTTGATTGGTGGGTTAGGTTGCGGTTGGGAGGAAGGGGACTCAAATGCTCACCAATGAGGCTGGTGAAGTCACCAGGTACACTTATGTTTTGATGCTTCGGATGTTATCTCTTTGACTCAGGTTTATGTATATGAGATCGACGCATATCACATTGTTCAGTACTTGCGATGTGGTCTTTGTGCTTGGAAAGTGTTGACTTTGAGCTGCCTTTTGATTTGCTTTCCTCTGTTTCAGATTTTGGTCCTTGAGTGGCTAGTGTTTTTATCTCAGTTGTGTTTTCCATGGTCTCAGGGGTGGCTCCATAAGGTTCTTTCTCAGAACTTCGACAATACAGCCTGGACTCTTCAGACTAAAAAATGGGTAGGCCCGATCTCTAGAATTTATTCCTCTTTTCTTATGCATGTAGAATTATGTATCGGGTTCAAAAGCAACATACAAGAAAAAAATGTCAGTAAGATGGAGTACATAGATGACCTTTGTGAAAGAATAGTGGTGTGATTTCTTTAATTCACTCATTTCCCAACAATATAATGTGAGTTCTTGGTAATGTTGTTCATACGTGTTGTTTCATAGAACAATATAGGCAACCAATCCCATAGCCTCCCGCTTAGGCAGAAGATGTGCAGTATGGTATGAATCTGTACATAAATTTAAAAAGAAAAAAAGAAAAAAAAGAAGCTAATCGGATTAACATCCTTCCCTGGATAAACGTCAAACATCAGAGGGAAAAGATGAAGATGGTCCAATGACAACTTACGGGGTTCTTCAATCTCATTCTTCCTTTAGTATGAGTTGTGATCCAGATGATGGGTTTTCTAGCAAATTCTCCTCTCCTCCGCTATTCCTTTATACTGTATGACATATCTACCCAATAGATACCCGCAATCTATCTCCATGGCATCAAATTGTAAAGTAGGACAGCTATTACTTAGCATTCGCATTACTACCCTCTAGAAAGAAAGATTTTGATTGCCTATATCAAAGTGCTTGTTTATTCTCCGATTCCAGATATGCCGGAGATGCACGCTTGATATTACATTATGCAAATGATGGATTACTACCGTCTAGAAAAGTCGAAGATAATCGAATGACAACTTACTGGGTTCTTCTGTCTCATTCTTTCTTCCATACAAGTGATGTAGATTATGGATTTCCTAGTAGATTCTCCTCTCCTTTGCTATTCCTTTATACATGTGTAACAAATCTACCCGACACATAGCCCCAATCTATCTCCGTGGCATCAAATTATGAAGTAGAACAACTGTCACTTATCATTTGCATTACTATACTCTAGAAAGAAAGGTTTTGATTGTCTAAATCAAAGTGCCTATTTTTCTCTGATTCTAGATATGCTAGAGAAGCACGCTTGGTATTACATTATGCAAATGCAATGGTAAGTACCAATTTCATTTGGTATAGAATATCGTCATCACCATTTACCATGATCATTCTGTAGTGGATTCTTAACCAGATTGTGCTTGTTCCATTGTAGAAACCAGGAGCAAGCTGTGCACCATCTGCACCACCATATGTAGCTTCTTCGGTTTCTTAGCTGCCTTCGTACTCTGCACCTCCTTCCGCATCAGCTCCTCCTTATGATGCACTCGCCACAGCATACCTTGCAACAGCTCCTGCATATCCATCAGATCCACCATATCCAGTGACGTGCCCACCTCCACCACATTTGCCCCATTCTCCAACAGCCTATTATCCTCCAGCATACCCTCCTCCCCCTTGGGCTTATCCTCTGCGTCCATCTCCACCACCTCCCAGCCCTCCTGGCATGCGCTGAGTTTCAACAGTCATGCATGAATTACCTCATTATTAGGTTGATTCTATGGTGTTCATTGCTGAGTGTCATTAGTAGTTGTTCATTTCTCAGGTACTTATTCGGTGCATTCTCCTCCATGACCTTGCTGAGAGAGAGCTTCTACTAGAAGAAATGTCAAAGGTTCCGCAGGAAATTTCTGTTGTGTAGTCATGTAATAATGTTGTTGAACACTGGAAGTTCTCTTCCCTTGACCTGGGAACTTTTCTTTGTTTTCTAATTTTATTGTTACTTGTCAAAAGTGTTCGTATAACAAACTACCTTCATCGTAAACTGTTGCATCCTGTGCTGGTTCCATTTTTTTAAAACGAACAAAGACTGCATACAATCTAAATATCTTGCTAGTTAAAGAGGGAAAACCATTTTTTTTTTTGCAAAAAGCTACCATAAGCAGAAGGTGTTAGAGGCAGTTACATTATGCAGATTTTGCAAATGATCAAGTTGAACTGCTATATCTTTAAGTCAAATATAAATCAAAATCAATTTTGCAGTTCATTTGCATTGATCGCCCCAGTTTCTGCTAGAATTGATCTCTCAAATCATGTTGCATGTCATATATGACATTTTTAAGCAGAAGCTAGAGGTAACTACCAAGATAGTTACAACACCACGGAAGAGAGAATTTGCATGATAGGCTTTCTATCCATGAGTCACAATAACCAATTTTGAAAGCATAATAATATCTAAGTAAACATAACCATAGCCTCTGCTTTGCCTATAGTAATATTACATATTCAAATGATTGCTAAAGTTCCCAATTCTCTGCAAAACGTGCAAATTTGAATTAAAAGGAGAATGTGCATGCAATGCCTTTCTCACTTGGCCCTTTTGATTAACTTCTACTCCCCTGGAACAAAAAAGAAATATTGTTAGCACCTGACATTATCACATGCAAAGTCACGAAAATGACAAACGAATCTTCATTTGACATCTCTATGGTAACCAATAAGGGACAAGTCAATCATGATGATAATTGTAGATAAAACAATCATTGTCAAATTATTTCCTCCTAAAAAGAATAGAACTCACTTGGAGAAGTTATTTGATGAGCATGCATCTTATAGGTGATCCTTTTGCACCAAGCAATCTTTAAGGCAGATGTGGATTGTCTATGCTCCCCCAGGCTCGACAAGAATAATTTCCCTGTAGTGTCGGTTTCTTGAGCCTATACTTCATATGAGAATGCAATGATGTGAAATGCAAAATCACCAGCACTATTCAAGTATGAGATGGTAATTCAACAATGAAACTTCTTCATTCTTAATTTTGATGAGGCAATTTGTCATACGTCAAATGAATTTCTTACCTGGCTTTCAAGGAAGATAAGATGGGACGGAATCAAATCTGTCATATGCAGCACAGAAAGTAATCAATTTATGCATTGAATAGCACAGACTGCACCATGCAAGATTGCATCTCAATCTACAAGTTGCAAAAGAAGAAATAAATTAGTTGATCAAGTTACACTATTTCTCAAGGGTAGTTCTAAAAATAAAAAAAATGAACCTGCATAGTGCTCAAAAGCCCGATAGCAACATATGCTTCAGCACTGTCTTACGCACGCATGTCTTTAGGGATCAACAAAATATCATGTGTTCATGTTGACATTTATAACAACTTTATACTGCTACTCTTGACTCTTGCGTCATCATAAAGAAAATCAAACAAGATGAAAGTATGCATTTCTTGCCATGCCTAAGAAAAATAACATTTGCTTGTAGTGAAGTTGCAAGCAAAAATTGGTGGTAATAGAAGAGTTAGCTACCTAACAGAAAAATATATCCTAGCATGGTTTCTGGGTAACAATTGAGAAACATCATGATGTACACTACAAATCAGTGAGTCTGGGTAGAAAGTGAAGATAAGATGACGGTAAAGCAAACCACCATACTCATAAAAAAAAGATTCTTACTAAGATTGCATCATAATAGTAAAGAGGGACGAATCCTACCAACAAGTTTAATGTCTATGTTCTCTAACAACCATTTTGCTCCATCTCTCACGAATCTCACATAGCTCATGTTGGACTCTTTTTTGTACATATGTCGTCTGAAAACGAAACAGAGTCAAACCAAATTTGTCCTTCTAATCATAAAATTCACTAATACCACAATATATTAAGATTCTCAGATGAGTGCTCCAACAACTTGGAAATCCCACATTAGTTCAGCAAACCATGACTTACAAAAAGATTTTAGGAACCGCAGTTGACTTGGCAGTATCAAGATTTCCGAACAACACCCGTCTCACACCCTTGGGAGTATATAAAAACTTCATTACTTCAGCAGCAGAAAATAGTCCATATCATTCTTACAAAATTAATTCGACATATCACTATGTTTTAATCTCAAAAGGTCATATCAAATGTTAGTGAGTACCTAACGACATATCACTATGTTTTAATCTCAAAAGCTGTCATATCAAGGCCAAGGCCTTGTTCTTCCTACCAAGATGAGTATTCTACTTATTCCATTGCAAAAATTAACAATATCAGAATCTAGCTAGAAGAACTAGTGTATTGCCAGCAATGGTCACTACCAGGAGATATAAAATTGTGCAAGACTTTTACTTCCTGGAAGGAATAAATACACTCAATGGTAGCAGATAGCTCCTATTTCACTGGTAAACAAGATTTATGATATCCATAGAAGTTAAAAACAATACAAGTTTGCAAATATGACATACTAAGCCCTAACACACAAATGACTGACTAAAATGGATATGGAAAATGCAGCCAGCACTATGAAGCACCAAAGTTTCCAACAAGTTGTTCAAGCAATCAAACCAACTTAAAAACAATGATGATGATGATGACAACACCAACAATTCAGTAGTCGGCATGTAATTTCAAAAGCAAAGTTAGGACCTAGTACGAGTTATGATTGTAAATGAGTGAATCAGAGAAATCATGCCACTATTCTTACAAAAAGTTCATCTTGTGTACTCCATCTTTTGACTTTTTTTTTTTTTCTTTTGGACTTGATACATGATTCTACATGCTTAAGAAAAGAGGAATAGATTCAACGGATTGTACCTGGACATTTTTGAGTTTGAAGAGGCCAAGTCATGTTATCGAAGCTTTGAGAAAGAACCTTATAGAGCCGAACCCTTGAGACCATGGAAAACACAAATAAAATGAAACACTAGCCACTCAAGGACCAAAAGCCAGCACAACTGAATGACAGTTTTGTTTGCAAAATTTGTTCAAGGTACAAGGTTATTACATGCCACTGCTGATGAAGTCATTGAGAGTGAGCATATTACTGTTCCACACCGCAAGATTCAACTCCCCAAGCCCTTCAACAAGTGTGAATAGAAACTTCTCTTGAAATGTAGGGTTTTTACCACCGTCTGCAAACCAAATTAAATCAAAACTAACATGTCCATTTGCACAATTTTTCCAATTAGCCCAACACTAGAAACTTCACCCATCAAACCCCATTGACAAAATGCCATATCCAGATCTGAACAGGGAAAGAGGAAATTGCACAAACATATGATGTGCAATTTAGAATTACCAAGGCAAGTTCTGATACAAAACTTGGTAACGCCATATCCCAGCTGCCGATGGGGCTTCTTGAGGCGACGTCAGAGGCGGAGGCAGTGGCAACACGCCCAATAATGCAGTGGATCCGAGCTCGCCGGATGTAGAAGATGAATCAGAGCCACCGAAAGAATTTCTGAAACATTTCGTGGAAGGAGAAGTGGCGTTCCAACATGAAGTCACCAATACCGGAGATTTCCCGCTTCTTTAAGGATTCCAAGTGGTCGAGACCTTGCAGTCTTTCGAGCTTATGACAACTTCTTACTTCGAGCTTTGATAGATTTTTCAATTTTGATAGATCTGACATCCTCTCTAGGGAAAAGCATTGGACGACTAATAGGGAGCAAAGGGATTTCAATTCTTCAAAGCCACAAATCTCGACTAATGAAAGGCACCCTTTCAGATTTACCTTGTGTAGATTCTTCATGCGCGACAGATCAAGTACTTTTGGATGGAACTCACAATAAGCCATCTCTAATGATCTCAATCTTTTCATTTCCAGTTGCAACGGCGCGTCCAGTGGTCTAAGCTCACAGAACTCCATACGGAGTTCGGCCGACTCCACACCATATAGACCAGAGGGTTCTAGCGAACATCCATAGAATGTCAAGATTGACAAGTTTTTCAAATTAGAAAAATCCGATGATCGCGTGGTGACCAGATCTCGAAGTTGTAACTCTCTTAAACTCGATGGGAGCTGGGGGAGGAATTGCACATTTTTGCAGCACAATTTTAGTGTTTTAAGCTGAGATAGGGTACCGATGCTCGTGGGAAGAGCGGAGACAAGTGTTTCCGGTGACAAGCGTCTCCTCGGCCAATGTAGCTCCTGATAATGTTCCCAATATTCATACATTATCAACTCTTTAGAGGAACACCAGCAGCTTTTAGGGCCCCATCTCAGATCAGTCAAACTTGGGGGAAGCTCCGGCAATTGTTTAAGCTTGGGACATTTTTCTAGCATAAGCGTTTGGAGTTTAGAGAGGTGACTCACCGAGGTGGGTAATCTGGATATTTGTGTGTTTGACAAGTTTAGGATTCTCAAACAGGATAGTCTCCCAATTTCTTCAGAGATTTCGTTGGTCAAGTTGTAACATCCTCGAGCATCTAACTCTTCAAGCTTCTCCACCAGCCCAATCGCACTTGGTAATGTTGTTATTTTACTCATGCTGCTCATCCTTAGTACTTTCAGTTGCTTCAAATTGCCGATTGAATCAGGTAGGTGACAAATACTTGTATATGACAAATCCAACTCTTCAAGCTTCTCCATCAGCCCAATCGCACTTGGTAATGTTGTTATTTTTCTTATGACGCTCATCCTTAGTACTTTCAATTGCTTCAAATTGCCGATTGAATCAGGTAGGTGACTAATACTTGTCCATGACAAATCAAACTCGATTAATGATTGTAAATTTTCAATCGAGTTTGGAAGTACCTTTATGTTTGTACAATTAGATAAATTCAACTGCCTAATATTCACTAGCAATCGAATCAATAATGGAAAATTGTAGCTATTCGAATTTGATACATCAAGAGTCAACACTGACTGCATATCACCTAATGTCTTTAGCAATAGCGGGCAAGGCATGACAATCTTTGTTGAAGCTTGTAGACATCCAATTTCTTTAGGCACCTCTCAAAGAGAATAACATCCAAACAAGTTCAAAGTAGTTAGGAGCTTTAATTTACCAATGGATGGGTCGATTTCAATTAACTGGTTACAGCCTTTAAGAATCAATCTCTCCAAGAACACCCATGTCGACAAATCAGGTGTTCTCCTTAAGTTTTTGCTGTTGCTAAGATCTAGAACTTTTAGTTTTCTTGCTGCCTACAAAACAGTTTGATAAAATATATATTAAGAAACTACTTGTAGGAAAAAAATGACAAAAGAAACAATATGCGCATGCAGAGTGGGGCTCGTATCATACTTTGATTTGTTCCCAACCAATCCATTCCTCCGAAATACAGCTCCATGAAAGGTCAAGAACGAGTAAGTTAGTCAGATGAAAGTTTGTTGCCTCAAACTTGCCAGAGTAATGTTTCAAAGAAAGCCATCTTAAACTAGGGAGAAGATTATTGAAGTCTCCAACAAAGCACACACCATTCCCTTGAAAGAACCTCAAGTTTCGTAACTGAGCAAAGCCATCACATGTCAGAATGTTTTCACAAGATCCATCATATTTTGATAGTGACATTGCTTGTATTTTCCTACTTCCCTGACAATGGAAACACCCAGAAGTCCACATGTGAAGGTCAAAACCAAACAATTACAAGCGCTAATAGTGATTAATTTATCCTTTTGCAAGAATAGTCTACAACAATTCATAGTATATTATATTCTTATTTCCTTTTTTACCTCTTTCTGTGTCAAAATGCTCAAGGCTTCTTGGTAGTCCCACACTCTGCTACGCTTAAAAGGATCAGTTTTCTCTTTACGGACGATATCTCTTCCGAGGTCCCGCACTTGGTCATGCATCCAAAAAGTATTGTTGTCGCGGAGTTTTATCAAGGACATGAGAAAGAGGACTTCAATGGCATCATGTGGGTGGTATCCACAAGCATTCCACATGTAGAAAGGGTTTGTTTTCTCCTTATTAACAAAAAAACAAGCTATATCCAGGAAAACTTCCTTTTGTGCACGATCTAACTTGTCATAAGTTACCATCAATATTTTCTGGACTTCTTTAGGAGGAGCTTCTTGTAGCTTCTTCCATGTGTCAACCCATAATTCTTTGGATTTACCATTAAGGGATGAACCTGTAATCTCAAGAGCTAAAGGAAGCTTTCCCAAAGTATGGACAATTTTTTCAGAAAGGAAGACACGATCATCTGGTGGAGAGTCTCTTCTAAAGGCATGCCTACTAAAAAGTTTAAGAGCATGATTGAATTCCATTTCTCATACATCATAAGTCGAAACGTTTTCTCTTGTTGCTTCTTCCTCAATCATTAGGACACTTTGATCCCTAGTAGTTATGATAATCCTACTACCAAAACCAAACCAATCACCTTTTCTTGCTAGACTTTTAATTTGTTCTTTCTCATCGACATCGTCAAGAACAATGAGAACTTTTTTATTTTTAAGTACTCCTTCCTTCTCAAACATGTTGATCCCATCATTCACTTGATAAATTTGGTTGATAGAATGAGAACCAAGGAGCTTGGAAAATAGTTGTTTTTGCAAAGTTACCAGACCAATATAGCCTTTCGATGATTCCCGAACGTCTGCAAGGAAACAACATTGGTCAAACTTATAAGATAGCTTGTTGAAAACGACCTTAGCAAGAGTTGTTTTGCCAACACCGCCCATTCCATGGATTCCAAGAAATCGTACACTATCAGATTCCACATCCAACTTTTTGATTATATCTTTTACGCGGTCATCAACTCCGACTAGATGGTTAGTCACATTTTCATATGCAACCTTCAGCCTCAGTGAAAGCCTTTGAATTACTGAATATATAAGTTCTCCTTGGCTGCAAGGTAATAATCATGTTAGGGATAACTCTATATACAAAACTACTCCCAAGTGACTAAATTGCTCTCACGTTATGTGTAAATTTGACAAAAGAATCTAGGCATTAATACGATTGTGATTTTTGCCAATCTCTCTCCTCTCCCCAACTTCAGTCACCATCACCGTCAGCCCCCACCACTACCATGCATGCACCGTCACCATCGCATTTCGGTGCCGTAGCCCGTTGCACCCGTTGACTGGCCACCTCGGCCATGCCTCAATTCTCCACGTCACGTGGGTTGTGGCCTTGCAAATGTCGAGGATGGCATCATCAGCACTTGGGCCAAGGTCAGCAACGTCAGACATGGGCATCCAATTCCTGGATCCAACTCGCCACCCAACTCGCCACCGTGAAAATGTAAAGATCTTTGAGTTAAAGGTGTTTGGAAATCGCAAAATCTTGTTTGGTAACGACGACCGCAGCGGCGGCCGTCGCTGTCGCCAGGTCGCGAACCCGGGCGACGGAGGTCGCCCGTCGCCCGGGTCGCGAACCCCGGGTCGCGAACCCGGGCGATGAGTGGATCAAATCCGACCTTGGTCGGCGGTCGCCCTCCGCCAGTGGCCGGCGGTCAGGCGCTTGGTCGTCGGTCGTCGGCGGTCGTCGGCGGTGTCGTCGGCGGTCATCGACGGTTTTGGCCACGCGAGGAAGACGGTGATCCTTCAAGTTGCATTCCGAAAATGACTTGAAGTGGCAATTGCATCTCCCAAAGCCCTTCAAAATTGCAAGCCAAACGCACGCACTTGCATTTTCCCAAGGGGATGGAAGGTGCGGCTTCGGTGGTGTGGCGACAACGAAGAAGTGGCGCAACGGCGACGGGTGGGTGGACTTGGTGGAGCTCTTCGGAGATATATTACTGTTTGTGGCTACTATGTCAAAGACTATTAAAGTATGAGGAGAGGGGGGAGAGATAGAGAATCGGGACAAGTAGGGTGCGCTACCACCGCAATATTGCCAATGCTATTGCAGCGATACCGCCGATAGGGGTCACCAGTGAGAATTCTGTTCTCGCTACTATAGTGGCCGATAGCAGCAGCGGCCATTGCGGTGAACACTTTTTAAACTATATAAAATCGACTAGATGAGTAAACTATAATTTCATCAACAATACCACAATTAAACTGAGCAGGGAGGAAAACGAAATTTACAGATGGCAGTTGACAAATTAAAGACATTTACCCTTGATTTTTCTTCAAGTTCCATCCCTTTATCTTGCCCACCTCATTGAGAGCCTCTTTCCATGACTCCACTTCTGTACTAAACTTTCCCTGGAGCTTTGAAAGAGCTTGACTATATAAGTCTGTTTTGAGCTTGACGTCTTCAGGTTCCACGTCCAAGAAAATGGGTAGAATCTCTTTCTCTTTATTCGATTTCGAGGTGCACTTGACCATGTGTGTGAGCTCTCGGAGGCACCAGTGACTTGTAGCATAATTCTTGGAGAATATGGGGATGTAGATCTTGGAGTTCTCAATTGCTTGTAGAAGTTCATCACCAATTTTTTCACCGACACGAAGGGATTCATCATCCCTAAAGACACGGATCCCAGCCCTATCCATGTCATGGTAAAGGCAATCGGTGAAATTATAACGAGTGTCGGCTCCACGAAAACTTAGAAAAACCTCGTGGGAAGGCCCGGATGCTGCCCGTGAACTCATCCCAATCTCCATTGCAGGATCTTTAAACACCACAGGTATCAAATCCTCTACCTCCCTCAAGAAAGTTTGTTTTTCGGGGTGCTTGGATCTCGAGCATGGGCTCTCTATATAAGAACCTCGCGGTCTCCCGGCGTAGCTTCCGGGAACAGAGAAAAGCCAAGACGGAGACCCGAGGACCAAATCCGAGTCCCGATTTCCGAGGGAGCAATGGGGCGACAATTAGAGATCCGAGCTTCTTCTCTTTTTTCTTATCAGGTGATCAAAGCAACAGCAGAAGAAGCAAAAGAAGAAGAAGAAAAAGGAGGAGGAGGAGAAGGAGGAGGAGATTGGAGCACCTCTAAGCGATTGGCGAAGTCCGCGGCTCTCGCTCGAGACGGAAGAAGGTGGACGGAGAGAATGTGGCCTTCCTCCTGCTTCTTCTTCTTCCCCCTCCACAAGTTTTTTTTTCTTCTTTTTTTTTTGGGGGTATATCGCCGGTGCGGCTAGGTGGTGGTCGTAGGGCTACTGATTGATGCTTGAGGTGAACTTTGGAGAGCGAGAGAGATATAAAAGGAGAAGCGAAAGGAAAATTGTGACGAGGAATAAATGGAGGACATACAGGGGAAATATGCTTCCGTACCTGCGATTGCACTAGCACACGCGTGAACCCGCTTAGTCAATTTTAGCCGCTGATCCTCCTTTATTATCTCGTTCGGGGGCCTTCGATTACCGTCTCTCCTTAAGATGCATGATGGTGCTTCTTCTTCTTTTCTTTTCTTTTTTTTTCTTTCATGATTTGGAGAAAATAAAAAACCATTTTATATCAAGGCCAGGCCTCGGACCTCGGTGCCCACACTTAGGTCCCTAATGCCCAAGTCCAGGTCCATAGAAATCAAGTTTGGGATCCTCATGTCCATGCTCAACCTTGGTTGTTGGAGAGTCAAGCTATACTCAGTGGACATCGATCTACGTGTGGGGAACTTGGGCCTGTGTTGTGTCAAAGAGTTGAGTGTGGGCACCAGCACCGAGGTCTAACGCACCAGCACCAGGGGTCACGATGGAACCAGGCTCAAGTGTTAGGGTTTGGGTTCCAAGCCCAACCTCGATGGACTTGGACTCGAGCGCCAACATCCAGAGTACGAGCATTAGGTCCTCCGGACTGATGCCTGTGCTCATGTTGGGGAGTCGGGATCCATGTCCTGGACCTTGATACTCTTGCCCAGTTCTTCAGTTTCATGCGCAAGCCAATAGCTCCCTAATACTTACTTGCATTTAATTATCTTATCAGTACTTTAGCCATAAGTACTGACTTGTATTTTTGTTTTATAATACTTGCATTTAATTTGAATTAACATACATGGGATTCAAATTTTAAAAATGTCATTGGATCACTTTTGAACTCTTTCACATAAGGGTACAAAACTATCTACAGCGTGAGTTCCTTATATGCAAAAACCGTGGCCAATGTTTGACAAATTCGATGATCAAGAGTCCATACCACATAAATCAAAGGCTTTAGGGACCACAATCTCAATTTTTAAAGATTTAAGTAAAATCTACGAAATAAATTAAATGTGAATTGAAGAAAACTAGAATGTAGAAAAAAGATATAATGTCTCTTATTCATAATTATTCATAACAAGAAGTATAGCTTATTCATTAAATGAATATTTTTCACTGTCTCCTATTACAATGGAATTAGTTACAGCAAAAGTTAAAATACATTATCATCACCCAAAAAAAAAAATTATTCATAGTATGAAGATAGGTTATTCCATTAGTTAATAGAATTCACTTAAAGAAAGAAATTCACATTAATGTAAAGGATGCGCAAAAAATCAAAAATAGAAATACTTTTGTTTGACCACACAACTTACCAACCGGTACTACCAGGTCAAAAGGACCTAACATGAGTGTTGATCATATATTACACTACAAGATATTATTTATGTATAGCTTGTGATATAACTTAAATAAATCTCACTTAATAAAGACATTCACTTAATTTTTAAGAGAATACAATAGTATAAAATTATATCTTAGTCCATTTGCAAGGTCATAGTTTATAATCTATTTTAATAATTCAATTTTTTAACCAGATGAAATTGAAAAATTATAGATGTCTCAATCGTAAACTAATTATATTGTTAGTTAACATAACGATAATGTGGAACTTTGTTTTTTTTTTTTTTTTGTGACACACGGGATGCGGTTTTCATAATTTTTCCTTAGGTGTTCTACTAGATACCCAACAAGGCAACATAAACTCAATATAGGTCAAACTCTTCAATTTGTCTGTTGGCTCTAAATAACTCTTATTGATCCAATAGTAAAGTTGCAATAGTCAAGATACGAATTATATTAAAAAAAAAACACCATTTCTATTAAGAAAAACACATGAATAGCTTTTAACTGAAGAGACTTATTCGTCGTTGGAATTAATGTACTTACTAAATCGAAATTATTTGATATATATATTTATTAAAATCTTAATCTTACTTGAAATTAATTTATTTACCTAAATTACATTTATGATATATGTATCATGATCTTAACCACCTTTTCATAATACAAGAGCTTGAAAAGAGTTATTTACATTATTACTTAATTACAAAATAATCGACAAATTTTGATTGCTTGACTATGCCCTACCTTTTCAAATGTTCATTTATAATATATAGATTTAGATCCCAAACTAATATGGAAAGATATATGATACCACATATTAAAAGTAAAACAATATTTACAATATCTTTGAGATTCAATAAATGGCAAATTGTATCAATGAAGATTACTCAAAATTAAACTCAAATATATCTGGTATCCCACTAAAAATAAGATGATTGCAATGGAATCAACTTGATTTTGGAAATGAAGCTATAAAATAGCCTAGGTAATCAGATTTAGTAATGGAATGAATGTAGAGTGCCCCGGACAATATGTATTTTTATTATAAAATGGATTGATTTGCAAAATTCATAATTCAAACTATTTTATAGATTATGATCTAACAATGAGCGGCTTGATATATTTTATTCCAAATTTTAGAAGTTGCAGCTCGCTTATTTTAAATTTTAAATTTAATCTTAAATTTTCAATTTAAACTTTAAAAGAAGATATTGAGAGGGAACAATGAATTATCAAATTTAAATCAATCCTGATTGGTTAGATTGTCTAGAAAGCACAGGAGTCCCAAATCATCATCTTTATGATCGACCTCACAACATGTGACACAGGAAAGCAAGCCAAAGTCTTCTAATGTCTTTGCTCACTCCGTTGCATTTTCCTCCTCTTTTCATCTGACCAAAGATGTCAAAAGTCTTCTACCATCTCACTTAGTTGCAAAGAAAGTGTTGAGGCAAAAGCCGATGAAACCTTCTTCAAAGAAAAGACTGGCGAGGGACCCTTATTGAAGAGTCTTCATCAGACGCGGATTACAAAATTGTTCAATAAATTCTTGTCCATTACTCACATTTAAAGGGCATGCCAAAAAGTAGAACATGATTTACAGTCATCCCGGAAATTTCCTAGAGAATATAAAGTGAAATCAGGATACAAAATGAAAATGATATTTAAGCTTTTCTTTATTCTAACCACATTAGAGAAAATTTAAAAAATCCAATCACACTTTGTATCCATATCATATATGACTCTAAGTTCTTGACATTTGCAACAATATGTTCATCTTCAGACAAAAATACTTAATCATAAGATTAAACTATCCCTCTATTAAGGAAATTCATATTATGCACTAATCACATAATTGGCGTGGTGTAATCAGTCAATTCATGCTACCAATGCAATGTGCAAGTCATTCAATGGGTGCTGAAATGTTAAAAATACTCACTTCACATTAGTTTATTACACCATGTGATGCAATTGTCACACGAAATGCCTTCTGTCCTACCACACAATTTCTCTCTCTCTCTCTCTCTCTCTCTCCAAACACCCCCCTTCCTCTTTTTCCAAAAAAATCCTGCCAATCAACGTTACAATCCTTGGCCCCGACAGAAACGGCTCGTAATTCTAGGCGTATTGCTCCTAGGTGCAATGATGCTTGTCTGCATCTTTCCTCACTTTCATTTTATTTTTCAATGTGGCCGGAGAGGGTCGCGGCAAGCCCTTGCTAGCAGCTGGTCATAATCACAGTCCTCGCCCAAGCTCTTGGTGGTTGCAAGAGTGGGCGCAAAGGCACTCGTTATATTCGGGTGAGGCCCTCACTTGCAGCTGTGATATGGGCAACAATATGAAAAAAAAGAAAGAACAATTTTTTTTTTAAAATTGCAAAAATTATCTACTTCAATGTATGTCATTTGATGTAAGCCGACCAAGGTCTATATCAATGATTTATGATCAAAATTAATCGAAATGATACTATACAAGATTAACTTAATTAGCTGATAAGGTTGATCGGAAATCTTAATTATGGATTATCAAGAAATATATAGTATATGACTCTGCTTGATTTTAAAAAGTCATGATATCATAATGGTGCCATTTGTTATATAGAAAGAAAATTTTGGTTTATAGCAAGAAGAATTAGTTGTCACTTTTTTTGGTTTTTGCACAAGTGAAAATGAAGGATTGAATAAAGAAATGGCACGTAGTGTACAACTTTGTTAAGCAAATTCTTGACCATAAATTTCATTTAAAAGATGTGTCTGAAAAAATAAAACGTGTTTAGGAGTTGTCCTAAAAGCCTTGTAAAAGTTTCCATTGATCAATCAATGGGTTGTCATCCTAGGAGTTTCCATGCTCCTTACATGTTTGATAACAAATTTAAAAACAAAGATTCATAGCCTTAAAAATAGAGGATACAAAATGAAATTGGGATACAAAATGAAGATGATTTTTGAGCTTTTCTTTATTTTAATTATATTGGAAAAAATTTTAAAAAATCCAATCAAACCGTGTGTCTACATCAAATACCACTCCAAGTTCTTGACATTTGCGGCATTTTTCATCTATAGACAAAAATCTTTAATTGAATACTAAATTACCCTTTCATCACTGAAATATGTTTAACTCATCACATAATTGGCATGGTATAATCGGTCAATTCACATTGGCCATTGTAACGTGCACGTCATTCGAACGGAAAAATCTAAAGTACATCATCCCGATAATTATTACACGTGTTAGAATCTAAGCATGCGTCGATGCTGGCCTTAATCCCCCGATGGCCGACTCTGACTGCTCCCGCTCCAGATGGAATCATCCTCAGCCTTCGGGTCCGAATACCCGCTTCCAAGTCAAAACTCGACACACGATCAGCGGGGCCTAGAAAAGGAAAACGAGAAGAAAAGGCATAATGAAATGAGCGTGTCACCATCATTGAGACCCCACAACGACGAGATAAAGCAAGTCAAGAGTCTTCCATCGCCTTGCTTTTCTTGATTGTATTAGGAGACAAGTTACCCGCATTTATCGTGAAATATTATATAGATTTAATTTAAAGATGATGTGATAGGTAAAATCACTCACGACGTAACAACAATAATGGTATGGAACTTTTTGTGTGTATCTGTGCGTGTTTTTTTTTTTTTTTGTGATTTGGGTTATAGGGGGTTTTAATAATTTTTCTTAAGTGTTAAAAAAAGTATAAATGCCCAACAATGCAACGTACACTCAATACATTGAACTCCTCGATTGGTATGTCGGCTCTAAATAACTCTGATTGATCCAATAGTAAAGCTGCAATTGGTTACCACTCTTTTAACTATTCTTTTCTTTTTTCTTTTTTTCTTTTGAAATGAAAAATAATAAGTTGATATAGATCATGATACATGAATATAAACACACGAAAATCAAATTTTTAAACACAACAAATGTCAACTCCTTCCGATTGTTTTTATCTTCCTTGCTGCACCTTCATCTCTTTTCATTACTTTGTTTCATGTTCATGGATATCTTTTCTATTTTGCATCGGTTTGGACATTGAATTTCCCAAATTATATATTAAGATGAGAATTCTATCTAGAAGAACACCTTTTAATTAAGAAAAACTATTGAATAGCTTTTAGCTGAAGAGACTTGTCTGTCGTTAGAATTAATGTATTTACTAAATAAAAATTATTATATATTTATCGGATTCTTAACCTTACTTGGAATTTTATTTATTTACTTAAATTAAAATTATTACATATGCATCATATTCTTAACCTCACTTTATGAAATATTACATGGCCGACAATAAAAGTCATTAAAATAATATAAGAGATTGAAAAGAGTTATTCGCATTATTACTTAGTCACAAAATAATGGGACAAATTTTGAATGCTTAACCATGCAGGACCTTTTCAAACGATAATGGAAAAATAGGTGATACCGCACATTAAACATAAAGACAGCTATATAAATGATGCTAACAATATTCTGAATATTTGTGAGATTTGATAAATCAATGATCATATCAACGAAGATTACACAAAATCAAACTCAAATATATCTAGGGTCCCACTAAAAATAAAATGATTGCAATGAAATCAGCGTGATTTTGGAAATTAAGCTGTAAAATAGCCTAGATAAATAGATTTAGCAATGAAGTGATTGTAGAGTGCCATGAAAAATATGTTTGTTTATTTAAAAATTGGATCGATTTGCAAAATTCACGATATAAACTATTTTATAGATTATGATTCATTCATCAGCAGCTTGATATATTTTATTTCAAATTTTAAAGTTGCCCACTTACTTATCCTAAGTTTTAATTTTAAATTTTAACAGAAGGTAATTAGTGGGGGCGATGAATTATCAAATTTAAATTAATCTTAATAGGTTAATTTGTCTGGAAAGCACACAAGTCCTAAATCAACATTGTTGTTAGCTGATCTACTTCACGCCGTGCTTCAAGAGGAAGCTAGTCAAAGTCTTCTAACATCTTCGCTCGCTTCCTTGCATTTTCCTGTTCTTTTCTTCCGACCAAAGATATCAAAAGTCGTCCCTCATCTCACTTACTTAGTTGTAGAGAAAGCGATAAGGCAAAAGCCGACCAAACCTGCTCAAAAGAAAAGACTGGCAAGGGAAAAAGCAAGTCCAAGTCTTCCTCCATCTTGCGTTGCCAGAGGGGGGACCCTCGTTGAAGAGTCTTCCTCCGATGCAGTTCACAAAATTGTTCAATAAATTTGTCCATTACTCACATTAAAAGGACATGCCAAAAAGCAGAACATGGTTTACAAGTCCTCCCAGTAGTTTCCATTGACCGAGAATGGAATGATTATTATATGCTTTTTTGCAGAGCTTTTCTCCATGGCCAAGAAAAAGAAATACAGAAAAACAGGGAAGTGCACGGCAAAAGAAAAGAGAGGGAAACAAGAACAGAAGAGGCGAAGTGTCGTGGAGCAGAGAGCTGTCGGGGCATGTGCGAGAAAGTGATAGAGACCAAAAGATGCGACTTCACCGTTTGCTCTACTTTCGTAGTATCTATATGCCCTTTTGCCAAAAAGCATATAATAATCATTGCCACGGCAATGATTATTATATGCTGGAAAAATCGCCGCCCCAATTGACCGAGAATCCTCTTGCTTTTTCGTGTCCAGATTTTCTTGTTTTCTTTCGGCCGGGAATCCCGGTCCCTCATGCCGAGATTGCTCCCTTTGTGAAGATGGAGACTGCACGTTCCTTCCTTCTTTGATTCTCCTTTTCCTTTTCTTCCACTTTCTACGCGTGCAGCTGAGCAAGAAACTCCCTACCATCTCAAGTGTTCAAACTGGAATTGGCTTCGAAAATGGTTGTCGGCCGATTGAAATTTGAATGGCCGCGCTTCCTTCCCCTTCATTAGGCCGAGTTTGATTGGCTTAGGGCCGGGCTTGCACGGGCTCGGTTGTGGAATCTTGAGTGAGTTTAAGACTCATTTTCGCATATTGGGCAAATTATTGAGCCAATTCCAAAAACACTCACAATTGTATCCATGTTTTATTCGATGCGAATACTTTACACCCAAAAGTTAAATGTCTCTAATATCTAAATGCGAAGAAATACAGCAACAACTGCAAAGACAAGACTATGCAAGATTGATGTTCTTGTTTAGGATTAAACTCTATCAAATTCGATCCTAGTTTTCTTATTAAATGAATGAGAAGTCTTTGAATGAAAATTTAGGTGTCGGGAATCAGACGTTAGTGGCTTAAGCTTGAAGATAATAAAGAACAACCGGCTATTCTTAATGATCAAAAGTCAAATGCTGAAACCTGAATTTTTGTCTCCGTCTATTTTACAAAAAAATAAAAAACTTAAAAAATGGAAAATAGACAAAAAAAAAATGCATCAAGGGTGACCGAAAGAGAGTAAGTCCCGCTAGATCAAAATTGGTAAATTCACGATTGATACGAGCCCAGAAATTTTTATAAAAAAAAGAAGAAGAAATTTTTAAGTTTTGTGTGCAAATGTTTATCACTAGAACGGTACTAGTAGTACTAAATTAACAGCGTCCCACTCGCGACACTTGCGCGTGACTCCCACGCTTCATCCCAAAACGCATTAGCCTCCAAAATTAGGCGGGAAGCAGAAGAGCTCGAAACCCCTAGAATTCGATTCATCCGATCCCAAGCAGCTTCGATTTCATCCCTCGATTTCACTGCAACGATCTCTCTCCCCCCGATATGGGCATCGTGGTAGTTCAGTTCGACTTCAGTCTTCTTCAATCCGATCATTTCCATGTGTTGTTCATTGAGTCTCGTCCATTGATTTCGGTAGGGACTGACGAAGCTACTGGCGGACAGTGCCCCGAAGGCGATGAAGGAGCAGATGCTCGAGAGCTACTTCGGCCGGGGGATTGCCGTTGATGCCAGCATGAGCATCTATCAGTTCTTCGTTAAGTTGCTTTTTGTGAATCGATGTTTGTGATTGTGCGTTTTGGTGTCGAGTGGGATTTGGATTTTGAGTGTTGGGGTTTTTCGGTTCTTTTGATTGGTGGATTAGGTTGTGGTTGGGAGGAAGGGGACTCAGATGCTCACCATTGAGGCTGGTGAAGTCACCATGTACACTAGCCTTATGTTTTGATGCTTCCGATGTTATCTCTTGGACTCAGTTTTGTGTATATGAGCATATCACATTGTTCAGTAGTTGCGATGTGGTCTTTGTGCTTGGAAAGTGTTGACTTTGGGCTGCCTTTAGATTTGCTTTCCTGTGTAGTCATCTGCAAGGCATGTTTTACCGGACGATTAGGCTGTTGGAGGTGCGGATAAAGCCAGAGTAAATTTTTTTTCTTTACCACCTTTGTTTTCGTTGGGATAGAATACTGGGAAAATGAAGCTCGTGCTTCTCTGAATTATATTTTCTTGTTGTTACAATAGCTATGTGTTTGATGGTAAACCTCCTTATTTGAAGAAGCAAGAGCTTGCCAAACGGTACTTTATTGCTATGTAGCCTTCTCTTTCCTCGTTTTTGGAATTACCTATGAATACGTTTAGTTACCTTTGATGGGTGTCTGAGCAGTTTTTCAAAGAGGGCAGATGCCTCAGAGGAGTTGGCAATAGCCATTGCGGCATATGCATCTCTCTCTCTCTCTCTCTCTCACGCACACACATAAGCAAGCACTTGTGGTACATGGCTTTGATACCCTTGCAGGTGACACAACAGCACAATGAAGACTGCAAAAGACTATTGAGGCTTATGGGTGTCCGAGCAGTTGAGGTTACTGTTTTGTCTGAAAAGTATGTTCTTTTTTATTTCTAACAAAAAGTTTAGATACCAAATTCAGTTTTTGTACTTTAGGCTCCTTCAGAAGCAGAGGCACAATGTGCTGCACTTTGCAAAGCTGGAAAGGCAAGTATCTTCCCATTTGATTGTCTTCTGGTTTAGAATTGTTCATTGTTTTCCCATGATAGCCAATCGTTTAACACGATTTAATTTCCTTTTTCACTCACACATGCTTGTTCACTTGTCTAATGTCTTCTTCTGCGTAGTCATTTACATTTGATGTGCTCTTTACTAAGCCATCCTTGTCCGAGGAATTTTCGCTGACTTTGAATTCCTATCATTGCTTAATTGTTGTGTGGTAACCAGAATTCATCTACCATGAATGGTGCTTTAGCTGTAATTTTTTTATTAAGGTTTATGCAGTTGCTTCTGAAAATATGGATTCCCTTACTTTGGAGCTCCTAGATTTCTTCGCCATTTGATGGATCCCAGCTCAAGAAAAGTTCCAGTCATGGAATTTGAAATTTCTAAGGTACTTAGAAAAGTTTATTCAATGTGATTGCTTAAATTTTCTTTTTCTTACTTTCATGACTTTTAGATATTGGAGGAGATGAATCTGGATATGGATCAATTCATTGACCTGTGCATTCTCTCAGGATGTGATTATTGTGTAAGCATTCGAGGTAGACATGATATTATTGCAGTGCTCTGTTACCTGTTTTATGCTATAGTATATCATCCCTGCCCTCTTAGTTTGATGATTTCAGTGGCTTTACTTTGGAATGAATTTATCTGGTATAGGAGGGCTGACTGCTCTTAAGCTTATCCATTTCTTATTCTCTTTTCTTGTCCCCTGACTTGTAAGCAAAATTAGGCAGCAAAGTTTCTTACCGTAATGGTCTTGGTTGTTGAATTTCTTGACTAAAAGAATTTTATCTCAATCTCAGCTGGCATGGAAATATTTAATCAACAATTTGAAACTGAAAGATCATTTGCCACTAATAGATTTGGGCCGGCAATCAGTGCATCAGCCATGCTACTTCATGTGTTGATTTACTATAATACTTTTATCTATTCTGACATCTGCTTTGTCTGTTCTTTCATCTCACTTGAACAAAATCGTATCATTTCTCTATCCTTAAGACCTAGAGGTTCTTTGCATTACTTGGAAGTCTTCATTCAGTTTGGTTATCCTTCTTAAGGAAATGTTTGCTTGTTTTTGAATAGCTTTCACATACTAGATAATTGGCCCTCTAGCGAAGCTCAACGGCTTTTCAAGGAACCAATAGTTTCTATGGAAGAACAACCTGAGATAAAATGGACTGCTCCAAACGAGGAGGTGGGCCATTTTTATGTTGGGATTTACTTGCAACATTTCACTTTTTGAATTTTTGACTCGCTTCTTAACTGATTGTTATTTCCCTTTCAAGGGCTTAATTTCCTCTCTTGTGAATGCGAATGGGTTCAACATTGACAGAGTGACGAAGGTTTGGCTTCTATCTTCAGTGATGTGTTGGTCAGTTGCCTACTTGAGGAAGTTGCTTCTTTTACTCTGAAGGAGAGAACATACATGTTTTCAATGTTGTATTACCATGTCTATCAGGCGATAGAGATGATTAAGGCAGCTAAAGATGAGTCATCACAAGGCCGTCGGTAACTAACGCTTGAACAATTGAAAGTGACTTCCAAAATGCACCTTCTTTTACCCGATGATTCCTTTCATTTATTTTCTACAGATTAGAATCCTTTTTAAGCCAGCCAAGAATCTATTTGTACCTGCTAAGAGGAAGGTGTGTCAGCTTGATATTTTTGAGGACGGAGCACCTGGAATTTTCGTTCTTTTAATGTATGTGAAGGTGTAATGTCACACATTGCTCTAGCAAAGAGATGTGTTTAGATGCTACTTTTGATGGATGAATATTAATCCCTTTATCTCACTTTGCAAGCCATTGATTGCCCTAGCGGTGCACAAATTTTCAGATCTTTGTGATCATTTTTAAACTTTTGGTGATAAGAGTTGTAAATCAATGGTAGTATGTTGCCATGCCCCTGCTGCTTGTGCCCGCTTACTCTCTTATAACTTTGCTGATGTGCTAATGGTGTTGCATCACCCTATTCATGAAATCAATTAGATAAACAAAAGCACCAGTGTGCTTATACAGATCTGTTAAAGAGTTTTGGCCTGATTAACTACCGTAATTGCACTAGATGACAGGGAAGCAAATGCAGACTTCAATCCCCCAATCTGGCATTCAAGCCTAAGACATTCTCTACGAAAGTCTGTGTAAATTCCCAGCCCAGGTTCCTTGGCAGCTTTAAAATGCCAACCATGGTCCTGGGTTTGAGGAACTTCAAAAAGCCGTTGAGGGTTTTCTGCCTGCCGACATGGATCTAAATGATGTGAATGTAAGAATCCTATTCATTGAGCAAGTCCTGACTTGGAGATGCTGTTTTTGCCTGTAGTTGGAAGCAAGTTGATGCTTTCCTTTCCTTAAAAATGGGTCATGTCTTATGGTACTGCAATTTTGGAAGAGTGTCATATAAATTTTTATAGGGAGGATGAAGTTTGCCCTCTATGCTAGAACGAAAGTGGTACTTCTTGTTGGGCAGAGTGCAAATTAGTTTACTTTGATGTTGCTGAGTTGGTGTTGGAGGGGTTGAATTGTTTGAATGACCCTGAGGCGGTTTTGGCACGGCTGAGTTGTCTGCACGATGCTGTGCAGATTCTTTTTTTCATCTCTAAAGAAACTCTTCATGAGATAACAACACAAGACAACAATCATATTTCATGATGACATTAGAAGATATTCGCCTCCAGTTTCTCACCATGTTTTCATGCTTGCAGACAGTTCATGCAAGGAAGGAATAAATACAAGTTATGTCTGTATGAGACTGACATTGCGAGCTTCCACATCTGATTCATTCTTTATTGGTGGGGCTGATTGTCTGGTTGCCCTTTTTATTCTTTCTTATCCGTGTGTGCAGCCTAATTCTTGAGATCTCTCCCTCCTCGTCAGCCTAAGTTGAAGTTTAGGCATTATTTGAGCGTGTCTTAAGCTTCATGTTTTTTGGTATTGGTAAGCCTAATCCGCGCCAGAAGACAAATAATTTGGCTCCGCCTCCACGTCCTTGCAGTGCTCCTCAGTCATTCGTCCGTTCTTCAACATTTCTAAGCAGAAGACAAATAATTAATTAACTCCCTTCTCCATTGCTCACGTCTCCATGAAACTGCCACCGCTCTGCAACAGTGGTGCATGAATTACCTCATTACTAGGTTGATTCTATTTTGTTCATTGCCGAGTGTCATTAGTAGTTGTTCATTTCTCAGGTCCTTATTCGGGGCATTATCCTCCACGACCTTGCTGAGAGAAAGCTTCTACTAGAAGAAATGTCAAAGGTTCCGCAGGAAGTTGCTGTTGTATAGTTATGGGATAATGTTGTCGAACCCCAGAAGTCCTCTTCCTTTGGTCCGGAAACTTTCCCTTGTTTTCTATTTTTATTGTTGCTTGTCAAGAAGTGTTCATATAGCAAATTACCTTCATTGTAAACCATTGCCTCCTATGATGGTTCCATTTTATTTATAACGAACGAAGTCTGCATACAATCTAAATATTTTGCTAGTTAAAGAGGGAAAACCAATTTTATTTGCCAATGGCTATCATAAGCAGTAGGTGTAAGAGCGTAGTCACACTGTATATTTCGCAAATGATCAAGTACAAACTGCTAAATCTTTAAGTCATAAGCAAGTCAAAATCTATTTTGCAATTCATATGCATTGATCGCCTCGGTTTCTACTGGAACTGATCTCTTAAATCACATTGTATGTCGTATCTTACATTTTTTAGTAGAAGTTAAAGGTAACTACCAAGATGGGCTTTTTGTTCTCTCTCCTTTTCTCTTACTAAATAGAAAAGAAGAAATATGAGAAACAATCTAGATGAGTCTCATTTTGACAGCATAATATTACTCATGTAAACATAACTATAGCCTCTGCCTTGCCTATACTAATGTTACATATTCAAATGATTGCTAAAGTTCTCAATTCTCTGCAAAGTAAATTTGAATTCTACACTGCGTGCAACGTCGTTCTCACTCTGCCCCTTTGGATAACTTCTACTACCCTGGAACAAAAAAAGAAATATTGTTAGCACCTAGCATTATCACATTAAAAGTCACGAAAACGCCAAACGAATCTTCAATTGACATTTGTATGATAACCAATCAAGGACAAGTCAATCTTATGTGACGATGATAATGATGATCGTAGGTAAAACAGTTGTCAAATTAATTCCCCGAAAAAAGAACAAAACTCACTTGGAGAAGTTACTTGATAAGCATGCATCTTATCGGTGATCCTTCCGCACCAAGCAATCTCAAAGGAAGACATGGACTGTATACACTCTTGCAGGTACATCTTCAAGTTTCAAGCCCTCAACAAGAATAATTTCCTACAGCTTTACCGTAGTGTCATTTTCTTGAGCCTAGACTTCATATGAGAATGCAACAATGTGAAATCTGGCAAAATACCAACACTACTTAAGTCCGAGATGGCAATTCGGCAATGAAACATGTTCATTCTTAACTTTGATGAGGAAATTTGTCGTATGTCAAATCAATTTCTCACCTGGCTTTCAAGGAAGATAGGACGGGATGGAATCAAATCATCATATGCAGCAACAGACAACTAACCAATTTATGCATTGAATAGCACATATTGCGTCCTGCAAGATTGCTTCTCAATCTACAAGTTGCAGAACAAGAAAGAAATTAGATCACCAAGTTGCACTATTTCTCAAGGGTAGGTTTAGATAAAATGAACCTGTGTAGTGCTCAAATGCCTGATAGCAACATATGCTTAAGCATTGTCTTACACACGCATGTCTTCAGAGATCAACAGAATAGCATGTGTTCATGTTGACATTTATAACAGCACCATATTGCAACTTGTGTCATCATGGAGAAAATCAAACAAGACAAAAGTATGCATTTCTTGGCATGCCTAAGAAAAATAACACTTGCTTGTAGTGAAGCTCCTAGTAAAAATTTGTGGCAATGGAAAAGGTAGCTAGCTAACAGAAAAATATATCCTAGCATGGTTTCTACATAACAATTGAGGAACGTCACGAAGTAAACTACAAATGAGTGAGTCTGGGTAAAAGGTGAAGATAAGATGACTGTGAAGCAAATCAAGATACCAAAAAAAAAAAAAAAGGTTTCTCACACAGATAGCATCAGAATAGTAAAGAGGGATGAATCCTACCAACAGGTTTAAAATATGTGTTCTGTACCAACCATTTTGCTCCATCTCTCATGAATCCCACATAGTTTGTGTCGAATTTTGTACATCAGCTGTTTGAGAATGAAACAAAGCACAAATCAAATTTGTCCTTCTGATCATAGCACTCACTAATACCGCAATATATTAAGATACTTAGATGAGTGCTCAACAATTTGGAAATCCCACATTATTTCAGCTGATCATGACCCCCAAAAGGATTTTAGGAACAAAAGTTTATGTGACAGTATCGAGGATTCTGGGCAACACCTGTCTCACACCCTTGGGAATATGTAAAAACTCCATTACTTTAGCTGCAAGAAGTAGTCGATATCATTCTTACAGAATTGATTTGACATATCACGATGTTTTAATCTCAAGAGCTGTCATATCAAGTGTTAGTAAGTGCCTAACAATATTCTTTGAAAAAAAAAAAAGGGAAAAGGAAAAGAACAAGGCCTTTTTCTCACTTCCAAGACAAGTATTCTCCTTGTTCCATTGCAAAATTAACAATATTAGAATCTAGCTAGAAGAACTTGCGTAGTGCCAGCAATGGCACTACTGGGAGAACTAAATTGTGCAAGATTATTACTTCCTGGAAGGAATAAATACACTCAATAGTAGCAAATAGCTCATATTTCACCAGTTTACAAAATATATGATATCCATAGAGAGCAAAACAATATAAGTTGAAAAATATGACATGCGAAGCCCTAACACACAAATGACAGATTAAAATGGATATGGAAAATGCAGCCAGTGCTATGAAGCACCCAAGTTTCCAGCAAATTGTCCAAGCAATCAAACCTTTTTAACGACTGATGATGATGATGATGACCCCAACAATTCGGCAGTTGGCATTTAATTTCAAAAGCAAAGCAGAACCTAGTGCAAGTTATTATTGCAAATGAGTGAATTAGAGAAATCTCACCACTATTTTTACACAAAGGTCATCTTATGCATTCCATCTTCAGACAGTTTCTTTTCTTTTTTTTATTCTGTTTTTGAACCTGATGCATAATTTTACATGCATAAGAAAAGAGGAATAGATTCAACTGGTGGTACCTGCCCATTTTTAAGTCTCAAGAGGCCAGGACGTATTACCGAAGCTCTTAGAAAGAACCTTATAGAGCCGAACCCTTGGGACCATGGAAAATACGACTAAGATGAGAACATTAGCCACTCAAGGTCCAAAATCCAAAACAACTCAATAACAGTTTTGTTAGCAAAATGGATTCAATGTAGGAAGTAATTACTTTCCCCTGCCGATGAAGTCATCGAAAGTGAGGATATTGTTGTTCCACATTGCAAGATTCAACTCCCTAAGCCCTTTAATAAGTGTGAACACGAACTTCTCTTGAAATGTGGGGTTTTTACCACCGTCTGCACACCAAATCAAATGTAAAACAAACATATCCATTAGCACAGATTTCCCAATTAGCCCAACACCAGAAACTTCACCCATCAAAACCCCGTAACAAAACTCCATATCCAGATCTGAACAGGGAAAGAGGCAATTGTGCAAACACATGGCGTGCAATTCAGAATTACCAGTGCAAGTTTTCGTGCGAAACTTGGTGCTGCCATAATCCATCTGCTGATGGGGCTCATGGAGACGATGGCGGAGGTGGAGGCGGAGGTGGAGGCAACACGCCGAACAATGTAATGGATTTGAGCTCGCCGGACGTGGACGACGAATCGGAGCCGCCGACAGGACTCCTGGATATGACGGCGGAGGTGTGGGCAGCGTTTGAGGTGTCACCCCCAAACTCTTTATTACCATAGATTCTCAGCTTGTTTGAAGATTCCGAGTGTTCGAGACTTTGCGCGCTTTTTCGCTTTGGCAAAACTTGGCGCTGCTCTATTCCAGCTGTTGATGGGGCTCCTCGAGGCGACGGCAGAGACGGAGGCAGCGGTGACACGTCGAAGAATGTAGCGGATCTGAGCTCGCCGGATGCAAACGACGAATTGGAGCCGCCGATGGGACTCATGGATACTATGGCGGAGTCGGAGTCAGCGTTTGAGGCGTCACCCTCAAACCATACATTATCATAGATTCTCCGCACCTTTAAAGATTCCAAGTGGTTGAGACCTTGCATGCTTTTTAGACTATAACACCTTGTTATTTTGAGCCGCGATAGCTTTTTCAATTTCGACAGGTCTGACATCCTCTTCATGTCAGGGCAAAAGACAACCGATAGGGAGCAAAGGGATCCCAATTCTTCAAGGCCACGAATCTCGACTAATGAAAGGCAAAATTCCAGACTTACCTTTTTTAGGTTCTTCATGCGCGATAGATCAAGTACTTCAGGGAAAGGCTTACAGCCATACATCCATAATGATCTCAATCTTTTTATTTCCAGTGGCAATGATGAGTCCAGTTTCCTAAACTTACAGTCTTGCACACGGAGTTTGTCCGTCTCCGCATCAAATACACTAGCAAATTCCAGCGAACATTTATAGAATGTCAAGATTGACAAGTTTTTCAAATTGGAAAAATCTGGTGATTGTGTGGTCGGCAGATCTCTAAGTAGTAACTCTTTTAAACTAGACGGGAGTTGGGGGAGGAATTGCACATTTTTGCAGCACAAATTTAGTGTTTTAAGCTGAGATAGGGTGCTGATGCTAGTGAGAAGAGTGGTGATGGGTGTTTCTTGTTGAGGCAGGAATACACCATACTGCTTAACGGAACTAAAAACATCAAACATGTATTCCTCCTCCGACGCATACTCCTCCTCCTCCTCCTCCACCATGGAAAACCAGACAATTTTAGGGCACAATTTCAGACAAGTCAAATTCGGGGGAAGTTTCGGCAATTGTTTAAGCTCAGGACATTTTGTTAGCTTAAGTGTTTGGAGATTAGAAAGGTGACTCACCATGGTGGGTAATTTGGATATACGAGTGCTTGACAAGTTTAGAATTCTCAAATGGGACAGTTTCCCAATTTCTTCAGGGATTTCGCCGGTCAAGTTGTAACATCCTCGAGCATCTAACTCTTCAAGTTTCTCTACCAGCCCAATCACACTTGGTAATTTTTCTATCCCTTTTATGCCCCTCATCTTTAGTACTTCCAGTCGCTTTAGATTGCCTATTGAATCAGGTAGGTGACTAATACCCATAAATGACAAATCCAACTCGACTAATGATTCTAATTTCCCAATTGAGTCTGGAAGTTTCTTTATGTACTTACACAAAGATAAATCCAACTGCCTAATTTTTACCAGCCCTCCAATCGAGTCTGGCAATTTGCTAATTTGCCTACTTGGTACATTGAAGATCAACAAAGACTGCAAATTACCAAATGTCTCGGGAAGCTCATGTAGCATATTAGGCATGACAATCTCTTCCAAAGCTTGAAGACATCCTATTTGTTCGGGCAACTGTCGAAGACAGTAACATCCCTTCAAGTTCAAAGAGATTAGGAACTTTAATTTACCAATGGATGGGTCAATTTCAATTAAGTTGGAACAGCCTTCAAGAATCAATCTCTCCAAGGACACCCATGGAGATAAATCAGGTGTTCTTGAAAATGAGCAATGGCCGAGATCTAGTACTTTTAAGTTACTTGCCACCTGCAAAATAATTTGATAAAATTCATACTGAGAAATGACTTGTAGCAAAAAAATGATAAAAGAAACAATATGCATATGCAAGGAGTTGGATTCAAATTGTACTTTGAATTGGTTCCAGCCAGTCCATTCCTCCGAAAATTGGCTCCCTGAAAGGTCAAGAATGACTAAATTAATCGGATGAAAGTTTGTTGCTTCAAACTTGGGAGGGCAATTTTGCAAAGAAAGCCATTTTAAATTGGGGAAAAGATTATTAAAGTCTCCAACAAAGAACACTCTATATCCTTGAAAGAACCGCAGCTTCCGTAGATTGGCAAATTCATCATGCTTTAGAATAACTTCTGCATCATTTTCAAGATGTCCTATGGATGGTGCTCCAAGATATCCTATGGATAGTGCTTCTATATTCCTACTTCCCTGACAATAGAAACACCAAGAAGTTCCACTGTGAAGGTCAAAAGCGAACAATTTAAGTGCTAATAGCCATTAATTTTTCCTTTTTCAAGAATAGTCTACAACGATTCATAGGAAAATAAATTGTTGTTCCTTTTTTACCTCCTTGAGCTTTAGAATGCTAAAGACTTCCATCAAATCCCACAGTCTACTACGCATGCAAGGATCATTGAAATTCTCTTGACGGATGATTTCCCTTCCGAGGTCTCGCACTTGGTCATGCATCCAGAAAGTATTGTCACCTTTGATTTTTATCAAGGACATGAGATGGAGGACTTCAAGTGCTTCGAGTGGGTAGTATCGACAGTCCTTCCACATGTAGAGAGGGTATGTTTGGTCATTATTAACAAAGAAACAAGCTATATCCAGGAATACTTGCTTTTGTGCATGATCTAAACTTTCATAAGTTATCCGCAATTTTCTTTGGACTCCCATGGGAGGAGCTTCTGTTAACTTCTCCAATGTGTCTACCCATAATGGTATGGGTTTACCGTTTAGGGATGAACCTATAATTTCAAGAGCTAAAGGAAGATTTCCCAAAGTGGAGACAACTTTTTTTGAAAGGGAGAGATAATCATATGTTGGGGAGTCTCTTCTAAAGGCATGCGTGCTGAAAAGCTTAAGAGCATGATGAAATTCCATTTCACATGCCTCGTAAGTCGAAACATTTGTTGACTTTTCTATAGGGCTTTCCCCCCTTGCTTCTCCCTCAATCATTAGAACTCTTTGGTCCCTAGTAGTTATGATAATCCTACTACCAGAACCAAACCAATCACCTTTTTTCGCTAGACTTTCAATTTGTTCTTTCTCATCCACATCGTCAAGAACAATGAGAACTTTTTTATTTTTAAGTACTCCTCTCTTCTCAATCATGTTGATCCCATCATTCACGTTATAAATTTCGTCGACAAAATGAGAATCAAGGAGCTTGGATAATAGTTTTTTTTGCAAATTTACCATACCATTATTGCCTTTTGATGATTCCCGAACGTCTGCAAGGAAACAATGTCTGTCAAAGCTAGAATATAGCTTGTTGAAAACGACCTTAGCAAGAGTTGTTTTGCCAACACCGCCCATTCCATGGATTCCAAGAAATCGTACACTATCGGATCCCACATCCAACTTTTTAATTATATCTTCTACACGATCATCAACTCCGACTAAATGGTTAGTCACATTTTCATATGCAACCTTCAGCTTTAGTGAAACCGTTCGAATTACCGAACATATAAGATCTCCTTGGCTGCAAGATAACAACCATGTTAGGGATAACTTTATATATAAAACTCTCAAAGCGACTAAATTGCTCACACGTTATGTGCAAATTTGGCAAAAGAATCCAGACATTAATATGATTATGATTTTTGCCAATCTCTCTTAGCTTCCCAACTTCAGTCACCATCACCGTCAGCCCCCACCATTGCCATGCCTGCACCGTCACCAACGCATTTCGGTGCCATCGCCCGTTGCGCCCGTTGACTGGCCATCTCAGCCATGCCTCAATTCTCCACGTCACGTGGGTTATGGCCTTGCAACTGCCGGGGATGGCGTCATCAGCCTTGGGCCAAGGTCAGCGACGTCAGATATGGGCGTCCAGATCCCGGATCCAACTCGCCACCGTGACTGAGAGAGAGAGTGTGGGGCTGAGTGGATCAAATCCGACTTCTGGCTGCTTGGTGTCGGGCCGATGAAGAAGTGGCAGCCACTGATGGGCGAGCTGCTGTGGTGGCTAGCCGACAGCTTGGTGGAGCTCTTTGGAGATATATTACTATTTGTGGCTACCGTGTCAAAGACTAAGAGTATGAGGAGAGGGAGAATCAGGACAAGTAGGGTGCGCTACCACCGTAATAATGCCAAAGACTGGAGCTATTGCAGCGATACCGCCGATGGGGGCCACCAGTGAGAATTCCGTTCTCACTGCTATAGTGGCGATAGCAGCAGTGGCCATCGCCATGAACGCTATTAAAACTATATAAAATCGACTAGATGAGTACACTATAATTTCACCAACAATACCACAATTAAACTGAATAGGGAGGAAAACGAAATTTACAGATGGCAGTTGACAAGTTAAAGACATTTACCCTTGATCTTTCTTCAAGTTCCACCCCTTTATCTTGCCCACATCATTAAGAGCCTCTTTCCATGACTCCACTTCTGTACTAAACTTTTTCTGGAGCTTTGAAAGAGCTTGACTATATAATTCTGTTTTGAGCTTGACGTCTTCAGGTTCCACGTCCAAGAAAATGGGTAGAATCTCTCTGTCTTTATTCGATTTCGAGGTGCACTTGACCATGTGTGTGAGCTCTCGGAGGCACCAGTGACTTGTAGCATAATTCTTGGAGAATATGGGGATGTAGATCTTGGAGTTCTCAATTGCTTGTAGAAGTTCATCACCAATTTTTTCACCGACACGAAGGGATTCATCGTCCCTAAAGACATGGATCCCAGCCCTATCCATGTCATGGTAAAGGCAATCGGTGAAATTATAGCGAGTGTCGGCTCCACGAAAACTTAGAAAAACCTCGTGGGAAGGCCCGGATGCTGCCCGTGAACTCATCCCAATCTCCATTGCAGGATCTTTAAACACCACAGGTATCAAATCCTCTACCTCTCTCAAGAAAGTTTGTTTTTCGGGGGTGCTTGGATCTGAGCATGGGCTCTCTATATAAGAACCTCGCGGTCTCTGGCGTAGCTTCCGGAACAGAGAAAAGCCAAGACAGAGACCTGAGGGACCAAATCCGGAGTCCTGATTTCCAGGGAGCAATGGGCGACAATTAGAGATCCGAGCTTCTTCTCTTTTTTCTTATCAGGTGATCAAAGCAACAGCAGAAGAAGCAAAAGAAGAAGAAGAAAAAGGAGGAGGAGGAGATTGGAGCACCTCTGAGCGATTGGCGAAGTCCGCGGCGCTCGAACAGAGACGGAAGAATGTGGCCTTGCTGCTCCTCCTTCTTCTTCCCCCTCCACAAGTTTTTTTTTTTTGGGGGGGATATCGCCGGTGCGGCTAGGTGGTGGTGGTGGGGCTACTGATTGATGCTTGAGGTGAACTTTGGAGAGCGAGAGAGAAAGAGAGAGTGATAAAAGGAGAAGCCAAAGGAAAATTCTGAGGAGGAAAAAGTGGAGGACATGGAGGGGAAAAATGCTTCCGTACCTGCGAGGGCACTGGCGCACGTGTGAACCCGCTAGTCAATTTTAGCCGCTGATCCTCCTTTATTATCTCGTTCGGGGGCCTTCGATTACCGTCTCTCCTTAAGATGCATGATGCTGCTTCTTCTTCTTTTCTTTTTTCTTTTTTTTTTCGTGATTTGGAGAAAATGGAAAATCATTTTACATTGAGGCTAGGCCTCAGACCTCGGCGCCCGCACTTAGGTCCCTAATGCCTGAGCCCAGGTCCATAGAAGCCAAGTTTGGGATCCTCACGTCCATGCTCGACCTTGGTCGATGGAGAGTTGAGCTACACTCGGTGGACATCGGTCTACATGCGAGGGACTTGGGCTTGTGTTGTGTTCGAGAGTCAAGTGTAGGCACTGGCACCGAGGTTTGACACACCAGCGTTGGGGGTCTCAATGGAACCAGGCTCAAGCGTTGGGGTTTGGGTTCCAAGCCCAACCTCGATGGACATAGACTCAAGCGCCAACGTCCAGGGCACAAGCATCAGGTCCTCCAAACTAATGCCCATGCTCATGTCGGGGAGGCGGGGATCCATGTCCTAGATCTTGATACTCTTGCCCGGTTCTTCAATTTCATGCACAAGCCGATAGCTCCCATATAATATATTATTATTTGTCAAATTATGAAAAATATTTTTTATTTTATTTTCATGTTTCAATTAAGTGCTGATATAGACAATTTTTTTACAAAATACTTTTTAAAAATGTTATATTATTCACGGCACAAACTAAACATGAATATTAATAACAAACCCCCCCTTGCTCGTTGGACTCATCAGGTTGTCATCACCTCCACCACCGTCAAAGACTCTGGTCAACGTGTAACCTTGGAGTACCTCTAGCTCTTTCCCAGATTTTCGTCGAAATTTAAAAATAGACTATGGTCCACGTTCAACTTTGGAGTGCTTATAGTTCTCCTAGTTCTTCCCCTAATTTTCCTCGAAATTTAAAAAAAGACTCTAGTCAACGTTCAACCTTGGAGTGCTCCTAGTTCTTCCCCTGATTTTCCTCGAAATTTAAAAAAAAGACTCTGGTCGACGTTCAATCTTAAAATGCCCCTAGTTCTTCCCCTAGTTTTCCTCGAAGGTGCATGAAAGAAAGGTGACCGCCTACTCGCAAGGTCAACACGCGTGATGGTATAACTATCTCTACAGGTGATTGTGCTTACAAGCATGGATCATGATTAAGGTGAGACGAGAGACCGGCAATATCATTAGATGTGGTATAGGCTTAATTTATAAGTGATGTGATGGGCAAAATATTACGGTTTGGGATTTTCCGATAAAAATATGGAAACTTGTGTTTTCCAACGAGATTCAATAGATGGTCTCACAATGTCTCTTAGGTGATTTAGAAATCTAAATGTCCAACAATATTACGTACATTTGATGCACATCAAAGTTTTTAATTTGTCTATTGAAACTATTATAATATGCATCAAAATTTAACCATACTTGGACTAAATTAATGAATAAAATTAAAATCATTATATATATATATGTATGTATTTGAGAATCTTAACATCATATTATGAAGTAATATGTCATCGTTGTTCCTAAACGTGACGGACTTTGAGGGCTTGGCTATACCCACCCTTTTCAAAAAATCATTTGTAGTTAGGTTAACAAGCAAATAAACTGAACGCTTTTTTTTCATAACACTAATTGTGTAGCCTAAGCAATAACATCTTCCCAAAAAATCAAATTACATGTATCTAGCAATCCCGTTCAAATTAATATGATTGCAGTCAAACCAACTTGAATTTGGAAATTAAGTTGTGAAACAACCTAGATAATCAGATTTAATGATGGAGTAAATGAAGAGTGTCGTGAATATTATATTGTTGATTGGCACAATGTATATATTTGCAAAATTCTCAATAATTTTTTTATTTGATTATGACGTAATTTATTTCAAATTTTATTTACGACTTGCTTATCTAAAATTTTAAAAGAAGGTTACGAGTGGAGGCAATGAATATTCGTATTTAAATTAATTCTGATTGGTTAATTATCTGGATAGCTCCCAACTTCCAAATCATGGTTGTTAACTAATTTACTTCATAGCGTGAGGCAAGGGAGATCAAGTCAAAGTCTTCCACAATCTTGCTTGCTTAGTTGCATTTTCCAATTCTTTTCTTCCAACCCAACCCAAAAGTAGTAGAGTTGGGGGAAAAACGTACAAAAACTAGTCTATGTTCTGAGTGCTCACTTCTTGTTATTCTTGTGAGTAGAAGTTGTACAAATTTGATTGTATTTTTCGGTACAAGCTTGTGCGTCGTGCCTGTAATCTGGAAAGAGACTGAGTTATAAGATTGTGAGAGGTGCTTGAGATTATAAAATCATTTACTCAAAGCTTTGTGTAGAAAAAGCAATCTATGCAAACCGTAAAATTTCAAGGATTGCATAGTAGTTTTGGCCAGGGAAAAGCAAGTCAAAAGTCTTCCACCATCCCACTTACTTAATTGCAAAGAAAGTGAAAAGCAAAACCTGATCAAAAGAAAAGGGAGCAAAAAAGAAAGATTCTGGCGATTGATAGCAAGGAAAAGTTTTCGACCATCTTGCTTGCTCAGTTGCATTGCGAGACGAGAGACCGTTATTTATCTTGAAAATATTGTATAAATATGTGATGGAGAAAATTAATCATAATATAATAATTATACTGAAATTTGTATTTTACGGTCGAAATTAAAGTGCAAAGGAAAAGTGAACTTTAAGGAAGATGCCACGAAAGTGTATTAAACTAACTCACTGTGAAACTGCATCTCTCTCTCTCTCTTCCTTTATTCTTTCCACCTCCTCCACAAGAATCTTCCTCCTCTGTTTTTCTCTCTCTTTCTTTTCTTTTGCCGACGATAATTTTCTCTGTACTCCTCTTTCTTGGCCGTGAAGAAAAAGCTTACACGTTTTCTTTTCAAGCTCACTTTTGCAATGGTTATATGCTGAAAAAATCTCCTCCCCACTTGGCCGAGAATCTTCCGCTTTTTGATGTCCAGATTTTCTTGCTCTCTTTTGGCCGTGAATTGCGGTTCTTGAATGCCGAGATTGCTCCCTTCGCTGAGATGGAAACTGCACGCTTCCTTCCTTCTTTGATTCTCCTATGCCTTTTTTTCCAATTTCGACATATGTGCAGCTGAACAAGACCTTTCTTCCATCTTACATCTTCGGACAGGAATCGGCTTCCAAAATGGGTGTTGGCCGATTTGAATTTCCCTTATTGCCACCTTGAATGGCCGCGCTTCCCTTCCTTTCACTGGGCTGGGCTCATGTGGGCTCCGTTTTGGAACCTCAAGTGAGTTCATGACTCATTTCGCATATTGGGCCATCTATCAGGCCAATCCCGAGAAAACTCATAGCCGGATCCATGCTTTGTTCGATACGAATGCTTTATGCCCAAAATTTAAATGACTCTCATATCTAAATGTAAAGAAATATAAAAACAGATGCAAATGCAAGACTATGCAAGATTGATGTTTTTGTTTAGGATCAAACTCTATCGAATTCGATCATAATTTTCTCATTAAATGAATGAGAAGTCTTCGAATGAAAATTTAAGTGTCAGGAGTCATATCAATATTAGTAGCTAAAGCTGGGAGAAAGTAAAGAACAACCAATTATTATTAACGAGCAAAAGAAGAGAAAGTGACATTATATGAATTCTATCCTTGTAATAACTAAAATGAAGATGATATTAAACATTTTAAATAGTTTAGGAACATAATCAATCAAAAGATAAGTAACCATGGTGTACATTAGACAAATTTAGGGATTTAATTGAATTAATTGTTCAGTTAAATATGACATGGACATATTAACACAAAAGTGTAAGAACCGGTGATTTCATTAAAAGACAAATCTCGATAACAACTTTACTTGTTTTCATGTAAAACATGGAAAGCAAAATTCCTTGTCCTTGCTTCAATCTATATGTACTAAAATAATTGGATGGGGAATAGTAAGATGATGGTGTGGCATGCTTGGCAATTTAGTTTATTAAGTTAGTTGGCGTTGTTAGGTACTAAAATTTCACCTTTTTGTATCAATTGTTGATATTTATTCAATATTAAAAAGTCACTACTCACTCGTTTCTTCGTGTGTGAATTTCGAAAGGAAATATAAATATTTAACGTTGAAGTTCATTGTGAAAAAGTCATTCTCACCACCATTATTCATTCGTATGGATAGGACCATAATTTGGTACACAAGACCAAATTCTTTCAAAAATTAAAATTAAAATTATTAAAATTATTATTATTATTAGTATTATTATTATTATACGACAATTGATGAAATGTTCATTTTGCTTGAGTTCTAATGTTTATCTCACTGATAATGCCACACAATAATTTCTGATTTGTAGTGTTCGCAATTAGTGTATGCACATATCTTATAATTCATTCATTGACGTCTACGAGATACGCAAGACCAAATGCTTTTCAAGATTTTTCTCCCACATTTTTCAGAATAGTTAATTTACGTGAATTGATAATATCAATTACTAAACCTCAATTTTCTATCGAATATATTTAGATAGTTACGCTAATATGATATATTAGAGATGTTTAGCACATCAAGATCCTTTCTTTCATTTGAATAATTTATTTATTGCTTTAATTATTGTGTGTTAAATTCTTATTTGCGTACCCACATGATCACTTGTCATATGTTAGTGGGCTAAGGTTAAAATTGATCAAGACTACTTGCACAACATTTTTGAACTAAAGAGAAAATGTACCAAAAGGGCATTAGATTCATCTTAAGTAATCAAGTCTCGGTATCTATAAATCTTTGATTTGCAAAAGTAAAATTTTCTACCACATTTTACTTGAGTTGACAGTGGCAACTCCTAGAATTGATTTGCATGTTAAAATGATTTAATTATAATCCAAAAATTGTGATTGGTATGACCTTTGGAGAGTCCACATTGAGCATGTCTCTTTTCTAATTAACCGTTTGTCCCCGCTTACTAATGTATTAGCTTTCTCTTGGTAGTTCACCTTAAGAAAGGTCACAAAACCAATGAATTCATCGCCACCACCATCCTCTCGACTGATGAGAATTCAAGATTGGTTGTTCCAATCGAATATTTCGAATTCGACATGGGTCGATCCTTCGAATATTTCATCTATAAAATAAAGAATTACTATTGTACATTTTCTCTTCCCTACAGATGTATGGGTAGAATAGTGTACCTTAGCTGAATTATTACGTAGATAAAGGCCTTTCAAATGCTCAAATACCAGTTAATCAATTGATTGATTTTTTCGACCAAAAAAAAGAAATCATTGATTTCGACTCAGAAGTACACTATAAATCATCATCCAAATGCCTTTGAAAGTTCTTCTCTTCTTATCGCATGTAAGGGACGGTTCTCGTACATCCAAGCACTCATTTTCTTGGTACCAATTAGACATAGTCACTTATTTATAACAAACTACATAAACATCTTGAAGTGAGACTGAGGGATAAAGGAAACTGTGCCAATTTAATTCAATACACCGATAGATTCATGCTTTAGAAAACAATGAGGTTCACATTGGAGATCCCTCAAAAGGACACAAACTTGTCTAATGTGGCATGGTTAGCCCCTGATCCTGTATCTAATGGAACAGCTCTATACATTTCCAAGAAAATCCGTTTTCTAGACAAACCAAGACTTCCATTGTCTGCCGGCGCTGCATTTGCTGTTTCTTGCTAAGATGGGGTGGTGGTAGGGAGGTGGTGGATTGGTGGTTGGGCGTGGCAAAATGCGGTGCTTGTCGGAGGCAAGAGGGGCTTTAATAAATGGAAGCCGAGAGCACGCACTGCCCTCTGTCGTGTGCAATGGACGAGCATGTTACTTCAATAATGGTACTTGAAAAGACCAAAGCACCAAGTCCAAACTCCAGAGTATTTGTGAAATGAGAAATTTGTGCAAATTGAAAAGAGCTACTTGCCCGAAGTGAGATCGCCGTCCTTGGATGAGAAGCTTGCTCGGCCTGCCCGCGAATGTGCAGTGACGGTGGCGTGTGCCGGGCAGCAGGAGGAAGCAGATGGAAGTGTCGAGGAGAAGCGACAGGGCTGACCGGAGGCAGGCGGAGGAGGAGGGCGGAGACGGAGGCTGAGCTGAGGTAGGAGAGAGTGGGAGATGATTAGGCAAGACAAGTGGAGGCGAACAGCACAAGCCATTGCCGTGACTTATAAGAAGCAGGAGTGGAGAGCGCGCATATAGATTAAAGCGCGACCGCTGCGGAAGTTTTTGTGTCCAGAAAATCTTCAAGCCTTTGCGCCCCGATTTTTTTTTTTTTTTTTTTTTTGGATTTGTTAATCATTTTATGCAGCACAAAAATTAAACGGTCATAAACTTTGACCTAATATATAATGTTGTCTTATAAATTTAATATGTTCAATTTATGTTGTCCCTAGAGTTTAATTCTTCCAACATTTCCATTCACTCAATTATTAGGACGGAGAAGTTATTATTGGTATCATTCAAACTGGGGTCGAAGAGCTTGTGGATTTAGGGGAAAAGTGTCGAAAAAGTCATAAATCTATTGTATTTGTGTTAATTTAGTCATAAAGTTTTTAATGATGCTAATAAGTCATAAATTTTTTGACTTGATGCCAACTTAACACTAAACCTTTTGACTTTATGCTAATTCAATCCTAAACATGAGGTTGCTAGACCTTAGGTGATGCTTGGGTCATGCTAGAACCGTCGCCCGAGTTCACGACCTAGGCGTGCAACCTAGGCAACCATCATTTGAGGTTGCTGGACCTTAGGCGATGCTTGGGTCGCACAACCCAGGTGACGCTTGAGGTCACGTGACCTTAGGCGGCGGCGGCGACTTCAATTGTTTTTTGGAAAAAATGAACAGTATCAATTGTGTGAATAATATCAATTTGTATTTCGAAAGTGTAATTTTCCAAAAGAATTTCAGACCTACCTTAATCCTTTGGAAATGCAATTGCATCTGACCAAAGTCCTCCAAACAATCAAACTAAATAGGTTTGCATTTAGCTAAGGTTCTTTAGGAGTTCAAAGACCTTTTTAAAGCCAAACCAAACAAGGCTAGAACTCCCCTTATAACCGTGAATTTAGTTTTTAAGTTTGTCTGAAAGTTTGCCACTAGTACTTTAAAAAAAAAACCTCGCGCCACCCGCGCGTGACGCCCACGCTTCAACCCCCTTAAAAAAAAAAAAAGCGCGATAGTCTCCAAAATTGGGCGGGAAGCGGAAGAGCTCGAAACCCTAGAATTCAATTCATCCCAATCCAAGCAGCTTCCGATTTCATCCCTCAATATCACTGCAACCAATCTCTCTCTCCGAAATGGGCATCATGGTAGTTGAGATCGACCTCAGTCTTCTTCAATCCTATCATATCCGTTGATTTCGCTAGGGACTCACGAAGCTGCTGGCGGACAATGCCCCGAAGGCGATGAAGGAGCAGAAGCTCGAGAGCTACTTCGGCCACAGTATCGCTGTTGATGCCAGCATGAGCGTAAACTTTTCTCTTTACCTCCTTTGTTTTCATTGGGATGGAATGCTAGAAGAATGATGCTCGTCCTTCTTTGCATTATGCTTTGCTGTTATTACGCTAGCTACATATTTGATGGTAAACCTCCTGATTTGAAGAAGCAAGAGCTTGCAAAACGGTACTTTATTATTATGTAGCCTTCTCTTTTCTTGTTTTTGGAATTACTTATGAATACATTAAGTTACCTTAGATGAGTCTCTGAGGAGTTGGCAGTAGCCATTGCAGTATATACATATCTCTCTCTCTCTCCCTCACACATAAGCACCCAGAAAAACAGAGTGAAAAAAGGCTTAGTGAGCTCTGTGTTTATTTCCTGCAGTCTCAGAACAAGGAAACATAGAGAAATTCAGTAAAAGAACTGTGGAGGTTGATCTTGGTTCTGATCACTTCCCAACAATGCAATTTTTTTGTTTCATTCAGCAAGAAGTTTGATTTTGGCATCTGCTTCACAGAAAAACCTATCTATCTAGCTAACTGGTTATGTGTGTGCTGGTGGGGCATGGCCTTTATACCCTTCTAGGTGACACTATAGCACAATGAAGACTGCAAAAGACTATTGAGGCTTATGGGTGTCCGAGCAGTTGAGGGTACTGTTCTGTCTGAAAAGTTTGTTCTTTTTTATTTCTAACAAAACGTTTAGATACCAAATTCAGTTTTTGTACTTTAGGCTCCTTCAGAAGCAGAGGCACAATGTGCTGCACTTTGCAAAGCTGGAAAGGCAAGTATTTTCCCATATGACTGTCTTCTGGTTAGAATTGTTCATTGTTTTCCCATGATAGCCAATCGTTTAACATGATTTAATTTCCTTTTTCACTCACACATATGCTTGTTCACTTGTCTAATGTCTTCTTCTGCATAGTCATTTACATTTGATTTGATGTGCTCTTTACTAAGCCATCTTTGTCCGAGGAATTTTTGCTGACTTTGAATTCCTATCATTGCTTAATTGTTCTGTGGTAACCAGAATTCATCTACCATGAATGGTGCTTTAGCTGAAATTTTATTTTTTGTAAGGTTTATGCAGTTGCTTTTGAAGATATGGATTCCCTTACCTTGGATTTCCTAGATTTCTTCGCCATTTGATGGATCCCAGCTCAAGAGAAGTTCCAGTCATGGAATTTGAAATTTCCAAGGTACTTGGAAAAGTTTTTTTTTTTTTTTTTTGGGTAAGGTAAGATAATATATTAACGACCAAAATGTACAATAAACGTGAGACGTGGCACCAGCAGGCACTCAACCTGACAATAAGTCATAGGAGTGACAGGGTACCTCGGTCACAAGTGAGAACAAATCATGTACAGCAAAGGAACAGAAAAGGACTAAGAGGACCCAGACATTCCTAGAATTAGGCCTAAGTCTGTTCCACATAAAAAATGCGGGGATCTAACCCCCAACACCGCTGCATCCTCCTATTCCTTGGATTGTCTTCGACCCTTTTGAAGGTCAGAGCCTTATCCTTTACCGCTTTAGCAAGCTGTAGCTTCAAGGATGGAGTGTAGAGATTTCGGCCACGGAAGATAATATCATTCCTGGTTTTCCAAATAATATAGCAAAGTGCTCCAAAAGAAAATCGAGCTAGCTCTTGGTAGAACCCCTTGCTAGAAAGGATATTATTAGCCCAAAGGAGGTTGTCCGGCCAATTCGAATTGATCCAAGGAATATTGCATTTAGCGGCCCAACAGTTGGCAAAGGAGTTGGGGACGTAGCATTCAAAAAATAAGTGATTGATTGAGTCAGGCCTGGACTTACAGAAGGCACAAACCGTGGAAGGTATTCTCCCATAGAGCACGAGAAGTGCCTGTGTTGGGAGACGGTTTTTGGAGATGAGCCACATGAGGAATTGGTGTCTAGGGCCGAGAGCCTTATCCCAGACAAAAGAAGACCAGGGTACCGGGTTGGCTTTACGGCGAATAGTGGCCCACGCTGAAGCCATTGTGAATTTCCCAGAGGAATCCTCCACCCAACTAAAGATGTCCTGACCTTGAGAGCGTGAGGGAACCGAGATTTGCCATAGTGACAAGTCTTGAATAAGTTGGAGCCCATCCGGAGTGTATATGTCCTTAACCTTAGCTTGCCTGAGAAGGTCTGATTGGTAGATATAATTATCAGAAAAATGCAAGTAGAGAGGGCCACACTCTAGCCATGGATCGAACCACAGCGAAGTATGTTTGCCATCTCCTACCTTCCATCTAAAGTGCGGTTGGAAAGCTTCTCTTAACGCAAGGATTTTCTGCAAGGCCCAAGAGCAGTGCGTTGGAGTAGGAGAAATCCAAAAATTTTGTCTTTTGAGATATGTGGCGTGAATCCATTTGCACCATAGTGATTCTTTGTCAGTGAATAGCAGCCATATATGTTTAGCCATGGCTACCTTGTTACTGTCCCTAATTTTCCTCAAGTCAAGGCCACCTTCAGGAGTGGGGAGACAGACATCGGCCCAAGACACTTTTGCATCTTCCGGTCCCATGGTAGGACCTCTCCAAAGGAACTGTCTGCAAACTTGCTCTATCTTGTCCACAACCAAAGTAGGAAGCCAAAAAATGGATGCCCAATAGACTTGAATTGCATATAGAACCGACTTAATAAGTTGTAAGCGGCCCGCAAACGAGAGAAAGCGGTGTGTCCAGGATTGGACTCTAGCAGTAAGATGGCTGACCAGGGTATTGCAATCCACGTTATTCAGCCGAGAAGTAATGATAGGTACACCCAGATAACGAATTGGAAACGAGCCCAGAGTGAAGCCTAGTGCTTGTAAAATCTGGTCCCTGAGTGTAACAGAGCCACCAGAAATGAATACTTCACTCTTGCTGGCATTTGGATTCAAGCCGCTCCATGAAGAAAACAGCGTGAGCCCGTCCTTGATACAGGATATAGAAGTGAGGCTCGCTTGGCTAAAAATAAGGACATCATCTGCAAAGAATAGATGAGATAGTCGAGTGGCCTTACATCGCCAATAGTATCGATACCCTGGGTGCCGAGTGTGAGCATCAATGATACCTGTGAAAACCTCAATTGCCAAGGTGAATAAGTATGGAGACATGGGGTCTCCTTGACGTATGCCTCTTCCACTGGAAAAAAAGCCATGGAGTTCGCCATTGACAGAAATGAAAAATTTAGGGGTGCGAACACATACTATGATCAATCTTGTAAGATGGTTAGGGAAACCAAATGCTAGAAGGGTGTTCTCGAGGAAGTCCCAGTCCAATGTGTCGTAGGCTTTCTTAAAATCCACATTGATGGCACATTTTGGAATGTGGGGCTTGTTATGAAACTTACTGAATAGTTCTTGGGCAAGGAGAATATTGTCACTGATTCGCCTTCCCTTCACAACTGTTGTTTGAACCGGGCTAATGAGTTCAGGAAGAACTGCATCAATTTTAGAGGAGAGAATCTTGGTAATGCATTTGTATATTGTATTGCAGCATGCAATTGGTCTATAGTTTGAGACCGATGATGCATTGGGGACTTTGGGCACCAAGGCAATGATGGTATCATTGACTTCTTTAAGTAGACAACCTGACTCAAGAAAGTCCATAACAGCTTCAGTGATAGAGGTACCCACCTTATCCCAATTCTTGTTGAAGAAGTCTGCATTGTAGCCATCTGGACCCGGGGCTTTATTCCCGGCAATAGAGAACATAGCATCATGGACTTCCGAAGGAAGGAAGGGGAGAGAAAGAAAATTGACCTGGTCATTTGTGAGGGGGGTGTGTATGACGTCAATGATCTCTTGGGTATTTGGTCTCAGAGACATAGTAGCCGGGGCTAGTAAGTCCTGGAAATAAGAGACAAAAACCCTTTGAACTTCTACTTGATCAGAAACCATTCGACCGGAGCTGTCCATGACTGAAATGATTCTGTTTCGGAGGTGACGATGATTCACCGAATGGTGATAGAACTTGGTATTATGGTCTCCTTCTTTTAGCCAGCGAATCATTGACTTCTGTCTAAAGAAAGACTCTTCCAGGGACTGGAGCTCATAGTACTCTTTGATTTGGGTATGTTCAATATCCGCCAGGTGGTTATTCTGAGGATCATGGAGGAGTGCTCCTTGGGTGGCTGATAACAGCCTTTTAGCTGTAGAAACTCTCATGGAAATGTCCGAGAAAGCATCTCTGTTTAGACATTTAAGGCGGCCCTTTAGAAGCTTCAAACGTCTGTATAGTTTAAACATAGAAGAGCCTGGGACTTGAGTATCCCAAGCTTGTGTCACAAGTATGTAGAAGTCCGGATGGCTCATCCATAAGTTATAAAATTTGAATGGAACCCGGCAGTGAACAGGCGGCAGGACTTTCACAACCATCGGTGTATGATCCGAGATGCCTGGAGCCAAAAAAGAAGCTTCTAAAAAGGAATAAGACAAACACTAGCAGTTATTAACCAGAACGCGATCAATTTTCCATTGCTTTCTTGAAGTGCCCGAGGAAGTAGACCAAGTGAAGCGAAATCCCACATAACGTAGGTCTTTTAGTTCAGCTTGGTCCAGACATTCCTTGAAGTCATCAAAGGCGGGGATCCAAATATCAAGACTCCATATACGATCCGAGGGGTCTCGGATGGCATTGAAGTCACCAGCAACAATCCAGGGGCAATCCTTAAGGCCTTGGCTCAAATTAATAATATCTAGCCAGAGGGGTCTACGGGAAACAAAAGTGTGTTCCCTATACACCACAGAAAATGTGATAATTGTGTCTGAACTCAATATTTTTATATCTCCATGGATAAGCTGGCTGGTATCAAGAAGGAGCTTGAAGTCCACTAGAAGCGGGTTCCATCCTACCCATATGCGTCCCCGAGGGGAGTGCTCATAATTGGTCAACCATAACCATCCAGGCAGTAAACCAGACGAGATAATATCAAAATTGTCAGCAAGGACTTTAGTTTCCAGAATACCAACGCAACGGATATTGTTGTGGCGCACAAAAAGTCTAACTTCCGCTTGTTTTATGGGGTTCATGAGACCCCTTATGTTCCAGCATCCAAAAAACATAATATAGTGTAAAAAGAAGGCCAGGAACTACCTTCTTTTTGGGCGCCACTTGCTAGTTGAAGGCTTAAACTTTGTATGGGGGGAACCGGAAGAGGGCTCCTGCACGTTAGCTAGCTTAAGACTCTGCTCAGTATCCACCTGAATGGGTGAGTCAGTGCAAGCCAGCAGCTTCTTCGGCTTCTGCACAGCAGGGTCAGGATCCAGCCGGCAGCCAGCTGCAGGGGGGACAGCGGCTTCCATTCGCTCCTCAGCAGTGACAGACGAAGTGATCTCCAGCGGAACAGCCAGCTGCAGGGGGGTCAGTAGGGGCAGCACTCCTCTGTATCTTCTCTGTCCTTTCTGTTTGCACCAGCGCATGACTCGAGCTTGCGGTCAAATCCACCTCCAGCAACACTTGATCTTGGCTCCCTGAACACATCAGCGAGTGGTCCAGCAAGTGAGCAGGAGCGGGATCATCTTTTCGAACTACAACAGAGGCGAAGGGAGGTCAGAAGCCGCCGAAGAGGACAGCTCCTGTCAAGCAGCTGCCGAAGAGGTCAGCTGCTTGAGAGCAGGTTCCTGCTGAAGTCTAGCCCCACATGAAGCTGAAGGTCTACTTGGGATTGGCCACGCTAGCATAGGCTCTGCATTCTCTTTGCCAACTCTACTACGAACCACCTACCACTCCTCCATGGGGGTTGGTGTGGGAGCTTCCGCAAGTCGAGAGGAGTCCAATTGAGTGGGCTGACCAAGTGCTGCAGCAGGAGTTTGAGAGACTTGAACCCCATGTTGGTTCTCTTGTATAGGCCGGGTACTACTAGGATTAGTGGCAGAACACTTGTGGCCAAACACGCCACAAGTTTGGCATGAAATAGGCTTCCATTCGTACTCTATTTCTACCACACGAACATCCCCATTTATGAATACATTTATGGTATCATGGCAGGCTTTGGAGGCCTCAAGCTCAACACAAACTCGCACAAAGGAAATCATTTTTAGTTGTTCCGTGCGCTGATCGACATAGGGGAGTACCCAAGGTACTAGCGACTTTACTAATTCCCCGAGCTGACCACAATCCATATGGTAAGTTCTTCAGCCGAATCCAAACAGGAACCGAGGTGTGCTCACCTTTTTTCAGCTCTAACATAGGTTGCCATTGCTGAAGAATGAGAGGCACCCTTGCCACCGTCAACGGGCCCCCTTCAATGACTTTCCTTCTAAACTCCGAATCCGGAATATGGAAGAAAAAGAACCCTTGGTCATTGGCTTTCACCTCCATTAGTCGATGTCCCCACAAGTGTTTAAGGGTTGTCTCCACTAGCTTGAATGGGAGTTTTTTCCCGACGAAATATCCAACCAGACATTGTTTCCAGATTGGATCAGCGGCTTCTAAGTCCTCATCATAGCAGTTCACAGCATTACCTACCCCTGAATTCGGAGGATAATAGGAAAGGGAGTACCCTTGCATCGCTGCTCTAGCCACATTTGCCCAAGAGCGGGTTGCTGTGGTCTGTTTCTCAGATTGTTGCTGCATCAGAGGGGAATTAGATCCATTTGCAACAGCCGGTTGGCCTCTGGAATTCCCCTCGACACCAGCTATTGCAGAAGCCAGACCTAAGCTATCAGAATTTTGCATTCTACCAGCAGAGCTAAGCCTAACTACATCAGCATTACTAGTTCGGTTAAGCTCAGCCAACTGCCCCACACCTATAGAACCAATTGCAGAAGCTTTGCCATTGCGAGCTTGGTCGCGCGAGGAATTGCGCCCTGCCGGAGCCCTACTCCGGCTCCGGTATCGACCCCCACCCAGGTCAGACTTGGCCTTAGGGACTGTTAGATCCTTCTCCATTGTTGGAGCAGGGGAGATCGAGCTAACAACTTAGCTTGAACAAGGTAACCCTAACCCGCATAGCTAAATCAAAGGAAGCAGCTCTTACCAGAGCTGAAAACGAAGGGGGTTCTGGTGGACTGCCCAAGGGCTGCTCCTCTGTGCAAATCAGGCTTCAATCGGCGCCGGAGATGACCTCCCAAAGCCAGAGACAGAGCCGGAGCTACAGTAGTTCGTGGGCACAGCGTAGAGAGAGAAGGGATGAACAGTGCTTCATCGAAATGGTCGTCACCTATCCCAAGGTACTTGGAAAAGTTTATTCATTGTGATTGCTTAAATTTTTTTTTCGTACTTTCATGACTTTTAGATCTTGGAGGAGATAACTCTGGATATGGATCAATTCATTGACCTGTGCATTCTCTCTAGATGTGATTATTGTGTAAGCATTCGAGGTAGATGTGATATTATTGCAGTGCTCTGTTACCTGCTTTATGCTATAGTATATCATTCCTGCCCTCTCATACATTTTAGCTTGATGATTTCAGTGGCTTTACTTTGGAATGAATTTATCTGGTATAGGAGGGTTGACTGCTCTTAACCTTATCCGTTTCTTATTCTCTTTTCTTGTCCCCTTACTTGTAAGCAAAATTAGGCAGCAAAGTTTCTCACCGTAATGGTCTTGGTTGCTGAATTTCTTGACTTAAAAGAATTATATCTCAATCTCAGCTGCAATGAAAATATTTAATCAACAATTTGAAACTGAAAGATCATTTGCCACCAATAGATTTGGGCTGGGGATCAGTGCATCAGCCATGCCACTTCATGTGTTGATTTACTATAATACTTTTATCTATTCTGACATCTGCTTTGTTCTTTCATCTTACTTGAACAATATCGTATCATTTCTCTATCCTTAAGACCTAGAGGTTCTTTGCATTACTTGGAAGTCTTCATTCAGTCTGGTTATCCTTCTTAAGGAAATGTTTGCTTGTTTTTGAATAGCTATCAGATACCAGATAATTGGCCCTATACTGAAGTTCAATGGCTTTTCAAGGAACCAATAGTTTCTATGGAAGAACAACCTGAGATAAAATGGACTGCTCCAAACGAGGAGGTGGGTCATTTTCATGTTGGGATTTACTTGCAACATTTCACTTTTTGAATTTTTGAGTTGTTTCGTAATTGATTGTTATTTCCCCTTCAAGGGCTTAATTTCCTCTCTTGTGAATGCGAATGGGTTCAACATTGACAGAATGACGAAGGTATGGCTTCTATCTTCAGTGATGTGTTGGTCAGTTGCCTACTTGAGGAAGTTGCTTCTTCTCCTCTGAAGGAGAGAGCAGACATGTTTGCAATGTAGTATTACCATGTCTATCAGGCGATAGAGAAGATTAAGGCAGCTAAAGACAAGTCATCACAAGGCTGGTAACTAAAGCTTGAACAAATGACAGTGACTTCCAAAATGCACCTTCTTTTATCTGATGATTCCTTTCATTTATTTTCTACAGATTAGAATCCTTTTTAAGCCAGCAAAGAATCTATTTGTACCTGCTAAGAGGAAGGTATGTCAGCTTGATACTTTTGAGGATGGAGCACCTGGAATTTTCTTTCTTTTAATGTATGCGAAGGTGTAATGTCACACTTTGCTCTAGCGAAGAGATGTGTTTAGATGGTACTTTTGATGGATGAATAGTAATCCCTATATCTCACTTTGTAAGCCATTGATTGCCCTAGCGGTGCACAAATTTTCAGATCTTTGTGATCATTTTTAAACTTTTGGTGATAGAGTTGTAAATCAATGGTAGTATGTTACCATGCCCCTGCTGCTTGTGCCCAATTACTCTCTATAACTTTGCTGATGTGCTAATGGTGTTGCATCACCCTATTCATGAAATCAATTAGACAAACAAAAGCACCAGTGTGCTTATACAGATCTGTTAAAGAGTTTTGGCCTGATTAACTACCGTAATTGCACTAGATGACAGCAAAGCAAATGCAGACTTCAATCCCCCAATCTGGCATTCAAGCCTAAGACATTCTCTACAAAAGTCTCTGTAAATTCCCAGCCCAGGTTCCTTGGCAGCTTTAAAATGCCAACCATGGTCCTGGGTTTGAGGAACTTCAAAAAGCTGCTGAGAATTTTCTGCCTGCCGACATGGATCTAAATGATGTGAATGTAAGAATCCTATTCATTGAGCAAGTCCTGACTTGTAGATGCTGTTTTTGCCTGTAGTTGGAAGCAAGTTGATGCTTTCCTTTCCTTAAAAATGGGTCATGTTTATGGTACTGCAATTTTGGAAGAGTGTCGTAAAAATTTTTATTGGGAGGATGAAGTTTGCCCTCTATGCTAGAATGAAAGGGGTACTTCTTGTTGGGCAGAGTGCAAATTAGTTTACTTTGATGTTGCTGAGTTGGTGTTTGAGGAGTTGAATTGTTTGAATGATGCTGAGGTGGTTTAGGCACGGCTGAGTTGTCTGCATGATGCAGTGCAGATTTTTTTTTTTTTCATCTCTAAAGAAACTCTTCATGAGATAACAACACAAGACAACACTCGTATTTCACAATGACATTAGAAGATATTTGCCACTGGTTTCTCACCATGTTTTCATGCACGCAGACAGTTCATGCAAGGAAGGAATGAATACAAGTTATGTCTGTATGAGACTGACATTGCAAGCTTCCACACCTGATTCATTCTTTATTGGTGGGGCTGATTGTCTAGTTGCCCTTTTTATTCTTTCTTATCCGTGTATGCAGCCTAATTCTTGAGATCTCTCCCTCCTCGTCAGCCTAAGTTGAAGTTTTGGAATTATTTGAGCGTGCCTTTAGCTTCATGTTTTTTGGTATTTGTAAGCCTAATCCGCGCCAGAAGACAAATAATTTGGCTCTGCTTCCACGTCCTTGCAGTGCTCCTCGCAGTCATTCGTCCGTTCTTCAACATTTCTAAGCAGAAGACAAATAATTAATTCACTCCCTTCTCCATTGCTCACATCTCCATGAAACTCCCACCGTTCTGCAACAGAGGTGCATGAATTACGTCATTACTAGGTTGATTCTATTTTGTTCATTGCCGAGTGTCATTAGTAGTTGTTCATTTCTCAGGTCCTTATTCGGGGCATTATCCTCCACGACCTTGCTGAGAGAAAGCTTCTACTAGAAGAAATGCCAAAGGTTCTGCAGGAAGTTGCTATTGTATAGTTATGTGATAATGTTGTCGAACCCCAGAAGTCCTCTTCCTTTGGCCTGGAAACTTTCCTTTGTTTTCTAATTTTATTGTTGCTTGTCAAGAAGTGTTCACATAGCAAATTACCTTCACTGTAAACCATCGCATCCTATGCCGATTCCATTTTATTTATAACGAACAAAGTCTGCATACAATCTAAATATTTTGCTAGTTAAAGAGGGAAAACCAATTTTATTTGCCAATGGCTATCATAAGCAGTAGGTGTAAGAGCGCAGTCACACTGCATATTTTGCAAATGATCCAGTGCAAACTGCTAAATCTTTAAGTCATATACAAGTCAAAATCTATTTTGCAATTCATATGCATTGATCACCTCGGTTTCTACTGGAACTCGTCTCTTAAATCACATTGTATGTCATATCTTACATTTTTTAGCAGAAGTTAAAGGTAACTACCAAGATGGGCTTTTTGTTCTCTCTCCTTTTCTCTTACTAAATAGAAAAGAAGAAACATGAGAAACAATCTAGATGAGTCTCATTTTGACAGCGTAATATTATTTATGTAAACATAACTATAGCCTCTGCTTTGCATATACTAATGTTACATATTCAAATGATTGCTAAAGTTCTCAATTCTCTGCAAAACGTGTCCTGTCAAAGTAAATTTGAATTCTACAGTGTGCAACGCCGTTCTCGCTCAGCCCCTTTGGATAACTTCTACTACCCTAGAACTAAAAAAGAAATATTGTTAGCACCTAGCATTATCACATTAAAAGTCACGAAAACACCAAACGAATCTTCCATTGACATTTGTATGATAACAAATCAAGGACAAGTCGATCTCATGTGACGACGACGATGATGATCGTAGGTAAAACAGTTGTCAAATTAATTCCCCTAAAAAATAACAAAACTCACTTGGAGAAGTTACTTGATAAGCATGCATCTTATCGGTGATCCTTCCGCACCAAGCAATCTCAAAGGTAGACATGGACTGTATACACTCTTGCAGGTACATCTTCAAGTTTCAAGCCCTCAACAAGAATACTTTCCTACAGCTTTACCGTAGTGTCATTTTCTTGAGCCTAGACTTCATATGAGAATGCAACAATGTGAAATCTGGCAAAATACCAACACTACTTAAGTCCGAGATGGCAATTCGGCAATGAAACATGTTCATTCTTAACTTTGATGAGGAATTTGTCGTATGTCAAATCAATTTCTCACCTCGCTTTCGAGGAAGATAGGACGGGATGGAATCAAATCATCATATGCAGCAACAGACAACTAACCAATTTATGCATTGAATAGCACAGATTGCATCCTGCAAGATTGCTTCTCAATCTACAAGTTGCAGAACAAGAAAGAAATTAGATCACTAAGTTGCACTATTTCTCAAGGGTAGGTTTAGAAAAAATGAACCTGTGTAGTGCTCAAATGCCTGATAGCAACATATGCTTAAGCATTGTCATACACATGCATGTCTTCAGAGATCAACAGAATATCATGTGTTCATGTTGACATTTATAACAGCACCATATTGCAACTTGTGTCATCATGGAGAAAATCAAACAAGACGAAAGTATGCATTTCTTGCCATGCCTAAGAAAAATAACATTTGCTTGTAGTGAAGCTTCTAGTAAAAATTTGTGGCAATAGAAAAGGTAGCTACCTAACAGAAATATACATCCTAGCACAGTTTCTGCAGAACAATTGAGGAACATCACGAAGTACACTACAAATGAGTGAGTCTGGGTAAAAGGTGAAGATAAGATGACTGTGAAGCAAATCACCATACCAAAAAAAAAAAAGGTTTCTCATTAAGATAGCATCAGAATAGTAAAGAGGGATGAATCCTACCAATAGGTTTAAAATCTGTGTTCTCTACCAATCATTTTGCGCCATCTCTCATGAGAATCCCACATAGTTTGTGTCGAATTCTTTTTTGTACATAAGCTGTTTGAGAATGAAACAGAGCACAAATCAAATTTGTCCTTCTAATCATAGCACTCACTAATACCACAATATATTAAGATACTCAGATGAGTGCTCAACAATTTGGAAATCCCACATTATTTCAGTTGATCATGACCCCCAAAAGGATTTTAGGAACAAAAGTTTATGTGACAGTATCAAGGATTCTGGGCAACACCTGTCTCACACCCTTGGAAATATGTAAAAACTCCATTACTTTAGCTGCGAGAAGTAGTCGATATCATTCTTACAGAATTGGTTTGACATATCATGATGTTTTAATCTCAAGAGCTGTCATATCAAGTGTTAGTAAGTGCCTAACAATATTCTTGAAAAAAAAAAAGGAAAAGGAAAAGAACAAGGCCTTTTTCTCACTTCCAAGACAAGTATTCTCCTTGCTCCATTGCAAAATTAACAATATTAGAATCTAGCTAGAAGAACTTGCGTAGTGCCAGCAATGGCATTTCTGGGAGAACTAAATTGCGCAAGATTATTACTTCCTGGAAGGTATAAATACACTCAATAGTAGCAAATAGCTCATATTTCACTAGTTTACAAAATATATGATATCCATAGAGAGCAAAACAATATAAGTTGAAAAATATGACATGCGAAGCCCTAACACACAAATGACAGATTAAAATGGATATGGAAAATGCAGCCAGTGCTATGAAGCACCCAAGTTTATAGTAAATTGTCCAAGCAATCAAACCTTTTCAACGACTGATGATGATGACGACAACCCCAACAATTCGGCAGTTGGCATTTAATTTTGAAAGCAAAGCAGAACCTAGTGCGAGTTATTATTGCAAATGAGTGAATTAGAGAAATCACACCACTATTTTTACACAAAGGTCATCTTATGCATTCCATCTTCAGACAATTTCTTTTTTTTTTGGATTCTGCTTTTGAACCTGGTGCATAATTTTACAAGCATAAGAAAAGAGAAATAGATTCAACTGGTGGTACCTGCCCATTTTTAAGTCTCAAGAGGCCAGGATGTATTACCGAAGCTCTCAAAAATAACCTTATAGAGCCAAACCCTTGGGACCATGGAAAACACGACTAAGATGAGAACACTAGCCACTCAAGGTCCAAAATCCAAAACAACTCAATAACAGTTTTGTTAGCAAAATGGATTCAATGTAGGAAGTAATTACTTTCCCCTGCCGATGAAGTCATCGAAAGTGAGGATATTGCTGTTCCACACCGTGAGATTCAACTCCCTAAGCCCTTTAACGAGTGTGAACATGGACTTCTCTTGAAATGTGGGGTTTTTACCACCGTCTGCACACCAAATCAAATGTAAAACTAAGATATCCATTAGCACATATTTCCCAATTAGCCCAACACTAGAAACTTCACTTATCAAACCCCTGTAACAAAACTCCATATCCAGATCTGAACAGGGAAAAAGGCAATTGTGCAAACACATGGCGTGCAATTCAGAATTACCAGTGCAAGTTTTGGTGCGAAACTTGGTGCTGTCATTTTCCATCTGCTGATGGGGCTCATAGAGACGATGGTGGAGGCGGAGGCGGAGGCAACACGCCGAACGATGTAATGGATCTGAGCTCGCCGGACGTGGACGACGAATCGGAGCCGCAGATAGGACTCCTGGATATGACGGCGGAGGTGTGGGCAGCGTTTGAGGTGTCACCCCCAAACTCTCCATTACCATAAATTCTCAGCTTCTTTGAAGATTCTGAGTGGTTGAGACCTTGCACGCTTTTTAGCTTTGGCGAAACTTGGTGCTGCTCTGCTCCAGCTGCTGATGGGGCTCTTCAAGGCGACGGCAGAGGCGGAGGCAATGGTGACACGTCGAAGAATGTAGCGGATCTGAGCTCGCCGGATGGAAACGACGAATTGGAGCCGCCGACGGGACTTATGGATACTCCGGCGGAGATGGAGGCAGCGTTTGAGGTGACACCCCAAAACCCTCCATTATCATAGATTCTCCGCACCTTTAAAGATTCCAAGAGGTTGACACCTGACACGCTTTTTAGACTCCAACACTCTATTATTTCAAGCTCCCATAGATTTTTCAATTTCGACAGGTCTGGCATCCTCTCTAGGGAAATGCAATTGACGACCGATAGGGAGCAAAGGGATCCAAATTCTTCAAGGCCACGAATCTCGACTAATGATTCGCAACATCGCAGGTTTACCTTCTGTAGATTCTTCATGCAAGACAGATCAAGTACTTCTGGGAAAGGCTCACAGTCATACATCCCTAATGATCTCAATCTTTTTATTTCCAGCGGCAATGATGCGTCCGGTTTCCTAAGCTCACAGCGCATCACACGGAGTTTGTCCGTCTCTACATCAAATACACTAGGGAATTCCAGCGAACATTCATAGAATGTCAAGTCTTTTAAATTGGAGAAATCTGGTGATTGTGTGGGCGCCAGCCAACATTCATAGAATCTCAAGATTGACAAGTTTTTCAAATTGGAAAAATCTAGTGATTGTGTGGTCGCCAGATCTCGAAGTACTAACTCTCTTAAACTAGACGGGAGTTGGGGGAGGAATTGCACATTTTCGCAGCACAAATTTAGTGTTTTAAGTTGAGATAGGGTACCGATGCTCGTGAGAAGAGTGGTGACTGGTGTTTCTCGTTGAACCAGGGATACACCATACTGCTTAACAGCATCATGAACATCAAGCTTATCTCTCTTCGGCACATATGACTCCTCCGACAGATATTCCTCGTCGTCCTCCCCCTCCTCCTCCTCCACAATGGAAAACCAGCCAAATTTATGGCACAATTTCAGACAAGTCAAATTCGGGGGAAGTTTCGGCAATTGTTTAAGCTCAAGACATTTTTCTAGCTTAAGTGTTTGGAGATTAGAAAGGTGACTCACCATGGTGGGTAATTTGGATATACGTGTGCGTGACAAGTCTAGAATCCTCAAATGGGACAGTTTCCCAATTTCTTCAGGGATTTCGCCGGTCAAGTTGTAACATCCTAAAGCATCTAACTCTTCAAGCTTATCTACCAGCCCAATCACACTTGGTAATTTTTCTATCCCTTTTATGCCCCTCATCTTTAGTACTTCCAGTCGCTTTAGATTGCCTATTGAATCAGGTAGGTGACTAATTCTCGTAAATGACAAATCCAACTCGACTAATGATTCTAATTTCCCAATTGAGTATGGAAGTTTCTTTATGTACATACACAAAGATAAATCCAACTGCCTAATTTTTACCAGCCCTCCAATCGAGTCTGGCAGTTTGTTAATTTGCCTACTTGGTACATTGAAAGTCAACAAAGACTGCAAATTACCAAATATCTCGGGAAGCTCATGTAGCATATTAGGCATGACAATCTCTTCCAAAGCTTGAAGACATCCTATTTGTTCGGGCAACTGTCGAAGACGGCAACATCCCTTCAAGTTCAAAGAGATTAGGAACTTTAATTTACCAATGGATGGATCAATTTCAATTAAGTTGAAACAGCCTTCAAGAATCAATCTCTCCAAGGACACCCATGGAGATAAATCAGGTGTTCTTGAAAATGAGCAATGGCCGAGATCTAGTACTTTTAGGTTACTTGCCACCTGCAAAATAATTTGATAAAATTCATACCGAGAAATGACTTGTAAAAAAAATGATAAAAGAAATGATATGCATATGCAAGGAGTTGGATTCAAATTGTACTTTGAATTGGTTCCAGCCAATCCATTCCTCCGAAAAAATCGCTCCATGAAAGGTCAAGAATGACTAAATTAATCGGATGAAAGTTTGTTGCTTCAAAATTGGGAGGGCAATTTGGCAAAGAAAGCCATTTTAAATTGGGGAAAAGATTATTGAAGTCTCCAACAAAAAGAACACTCTATCCCCTTCAAAGAACCGCAGCTTCCGTAGATTGGCAAATTCATCATGCTTTAGAATAACATCTTCATCTCCATCTTCATCTCCATCTTCATCATTTCCACGATATCCTACAGACAGTGCTTCTATATTCCTGCTTCCCTGACAATAGAAACACCAAGAAGTTCCGCTATGAAGGTCAAAAGCGAACAATTTCAAGTGCTAATAGACATTAATTTTTCCTTTTTCAAGAATAGTCTACAACGATTCATAGGAAAATAAATTGTTGTTCCTTTTTTACCTCCTTGTGCTCTAGAATGCTCAAGACTTCCTCAAGATCCCACAGTCTACTACGCATGCAAGGATCATTGAAATTCTCTTGACGGATGATTTCCCTTCCCAGGTCTCGCACTTGGTCGTGCATCCAGAAAGTATTGTCACCTTTGATTTTTATCAAGGACATAAGACGGAGGACTTCAAGGGCTTCGAGTGGGTAGTATTGACAGTCCTTCCACATGTAGAGAGGGTATGTTTGGTCCTTATTAACAAAGAAACAAGCTATATCTAGGAATACTTGCTTTTGTGCATGATCTAAACTTTCATAAGTTATCCGCAATTTTCTTTGGACTCCCATGGGAGGAGCTTCTGTTAGCTTCTTCCATGTGTCTACCCATAATGCTATGGGTTTACCGTTTAGGGATGAACCTATAATTTCAAGAGCTAAAGGAAGATTTCCCAAAGTGGAGACAACTTTTTCTGAAAGGGAGACATAATCATATGATGGGGAGTCTCTTCTAAAGGCATGCCTGCTAAAAGCTTAAGAGCATGATGAAATTCCATTTCACATGCCTCGTAAGTCAAAACATTCGTTGACTTTTCTATAGGGCCTTCCCCCCTTGCTTCTCCCTCAATCATTAGAACTCTTTGGTCCCTAGTAGTTATGATAATCCTACTACCAGAACCAAACCAATCACATTTTTTCGCTAGACTTTCAATTTGTTCTTTCTCATCCACATCGTCAAGAACAATGAGAACTTTTTTATTTTTAAGTACTCCTCTCTTAATCATGTTGATCCCATCATTCACGTTATAAATTTTGTCAACAAAATGAGAATCAAGGAGCTTGGATAATAGTTGTTTTTGCAAATTTACCATACCATTATTGCCTTTTGATGATTCCCGAACGTCTGCAAGGAAACAATGTCCGTCAAAGCTAGAAGATAGTGTGTTAAAGACGACCTTAGCAAGAGTTGTTTTGCCAACACCGCCCATTCCATGGATTCCAAGAAATCGTACACCATCAGATTCCACATCCAACTTTTTAATTATATCTTCTACACGATCATCGACTCCGACTAGATGGTGGAGTCACATTTTCATATGCAACCTTCAGCTTCGGTGAAACCGTTCGAATTACGAACATATAAGATCTCCTTGGCTGCAAGATAACAACCATGTTAGGGATAACTTATATATAAAACTCCCAAAGTGACTAAATTGCTCACACGTTATGTGCAAATTTGGCAAAAGAATCTAGACATTAATATGATTATGATTTTTTGCCGGTCTCTCTTAGCTTCCCAACTTCAGTCACCATCACTTTGTCGGCCCCCACCATTGCCATGCCTGCACCGTCACCACCGCATTTCGGTGCCGTCGCCCGTTGCGCCCGTTGACTGGCCATCTCGGCCATGCCTCAATTCTCCACGTCACGTGGGTTATGGCCTAGCAACTGCCGGGGATGGCGTCATCAGCCTTGGGCTAAGGTCGGCGACGTCGAGATATGGGCGTCCGGATCCCGGATCCAACTCGCCACCGTGACGAGAGAGAGAGTGTGGGGCGAGTGGATCGATCCGGCTTCTGGCTGCTTGGTGTTGGGCTGATGATGAAGAAGTGGCGGCGACTGACAGGCGAGCTGCTATGGTGGCTGGCAGACAGCTTGGTGGAGCTCTTCGGAGATATATACTATTCGTGGCTACCGTGTCAGAGAGTAAGAGTATGAGGAGAGGGAGAATCAGGACAAGTAGGGTGCGCTCCCACCGCAATAGTGCCAATGATTGGAGCTATTGCAGCGATACCGCCGATAAGGGCCACCAGTTAGAATTCCGTTCTCGCTGCTATAGTGGCTGATAGCAGCAATGGCCGTTGCGGTGACCGCTATTTAAACTATATAAAATCGACTAGACGAGTAAACTATAATTTCACCAACGATACCACAATCAAGGCTGAACTGGGAGGAAAACAAAATTTACAGATGACAGCTGACAAGTTAAAAGACAACAAGTTAAAAGACATTTACCCTTGATCTTTCTTCAAGTTCCATCCCTTTATCTTGCCCACCTCATTGAGAGCCTCTTTCCATGACTCCACTTTTGTACTAAACTTTTCCTGGAGCTTTGAAAGAGCCTGACTATATAATTCTGTTTTGAGCTTGACGTCTTCAGGTTCCACATCCAAGAAAATGGGTAGAATCTCTTTATTTTTATTCGATTTCGAGGTGCACTCGACCATGTGTGTGAGCTCTCGGAGGCACCAGTGACTCGTAGCATAATTCTTGGAGAATATGGGGATGTAGATTTTGGAGTTCTCAATTGCTTGTAGAAGTTCATCACCAATTTTTTCACCAACCCGAAGGGATTCATCATCAATAAAGACACTGATCCCAGCCCCATCCATGGCATGGTACAGGCAATCGGTGAATCCATGACGGGTGTCGACTCCTCGAAAGCTTAGAAAAACCTCATACGAACATCCGGATGATGCCAATGAACTCGTCCCAATCTCCATTGCAGGACCTTTAAACACCACAGGTATCAAATCCTCTACCTCTCTATATAAGAACCTCGCGGTCTCGGGCGTAGCTTCGGGAACAGAGAAAAGCCAAGACGGAGACCTGAGGGACCGAATCCGGAGTCCCGATTTCCAGGGAGCAATGGAGCGACAATTAGAGATCCGAGCTTCTTCTCTTTTTTCTTATTAGGTGATCAAAGCAACAGCAGAAGAAGCAGAAGAAGAAGAAGAAGAAGAAAAAGGAGGAGGAGGAGGAGGAGATTGGAGCACCTCTGAGCGATTGGCGAAGTCCGCGGCGCTCGAACAGAGACGGAAGAAGGTGGCCGAAGAGTCGCCGTATGGAATGAAAGCCTTGCTCCTCCTCCTGCTTCTTCTTCTTCTTCCCCCTCCACAAGTTTTTTTTTTTTCTTTTTTTTTGGGGATATCGCCGGTGCGGCTAGGTGGTGGTGGTGGGGCTACTGATTGATGCTTGAGGAGAACTTTGGAAAGCGAGAGAGAGAGAGAGAGAGAGTGATAAAAGGAGAAGCGAAAGGAAAATTCTGAGGAGGAAAAAATGGAGGACATAGAGGGGAAAAATGCTTCCGTACCTGCGAGTGCACTGGCGCACGTGTGAACCCACTAGTCAATTTTAGCCGCTTATCCTCCTTAAGATGCATGACGGTGCTTCTTCTTCTTTTCTTTTCTTTTCTTTTTTTTGCGATTTGGAGAAAATAGAAAATCATTTTACATCAAGGCCAGGCCTCGGACCTTGGCACCCGCACTTAGGTCCCTAATGCCTGAGGCCAAGTTTGGGATCCTCACGTCCATGCTCGACCTTGGTTGTTGGAGAGTCAAGCTACACTCAATGGACATTGGTCTATATGCAGGGGACTTGGGCCTCTATTGTGTCCGAGAGACAAGTATAGGCACTAGCACCAAGGTCTGACGCACCAGCACCAGGGGTCTCAAGGAAACCAGGCTCAAGCGTTGGGGTTTGGGTTCCAAGCCCAACCTCGATGGACTTAGACTTGAGCGCTAATGTCTAGGACATAGGCATCGGGTCCTCCATACCAATGCCCATGCTCATGTCTTGAAGCCAAGAATCCATGTCCTGGACCTTGATACTCTTGCCCGGTTCTTTAATTTCATGCGCAAGTCAATAGCTCCCGCATAATATATTATTATTTATCAAACTACGAAAAATATTTTTTAGTTTATTTTCATGTTTCAGTTAAGTGCTGATATAGACAATTTTTTTACAAAATACTTTTTAAAATGTTATATTATTCACGGCACAAACTAAACATGAATATTAATAACAAACCCGCCCCCCCTATGCAATCAATTGCTCGTTGGACTCATCAGGTTGTCATCGCCTCCACCACCGTCAAAGACTCTGGTCAACGTGTAACCTTGGAGTACCTCTAGCTCTTTCCCTGATTTTCGTCGAAATTCAAAAATAGACTATGGTCGACGTTCAACTTTGGAGTGCTTATAGTTCTTCTAGTTCTTCCCCTAATTTCCCTCGAAATTTAAAAAAAGACTCTAGTCAACGTTCAACCTTGGAGTGCTCCTAGTTCTTCCCCTGATTTTCCTCGAAATTTTAAAAAAAAGACTCTGATCGACGTTCAATCTTGAAATGCCTCTAGTTCTTCCCCTAGTTTTCCTCGAAGGTGCATGAAAGAAAGGTGATCGCCTACTCGCAAGATCAACATGCGTGATGGTATACCTATCTCTACAGGTGATTGTGCTTACAAGCATGGGATTACGATTGAGGTGGGACGAGAGACCTGCGGCATCATTAGATGTGGTATAGGCTTAATTTATAAGTGATGTGATCCGATAAAAATATGGAAACTTGTGTTTTCCAATGAGACTCGATAGATGGTTCTTACAATGTCTCTTAGGTGATTCAGAAATCTAAATGTCCAACAATATTACGTACATTTGACGTACATCAAACTTTTCAATTTGTCTATTGAAACTATTATAATATGCATCAAAATTTAACCATACTTGGACTAAATTTAATGACTAAAATCAATGTAATTACTAAAATTGAAACTATTATATATGCATCAAAATTTAACCATACTTGTACTAAATTAATGACTAAAATTAAAATCATTATATATATATATATGTGTGTGTGTGTGTATTTGAGAATCTTAACATCATATTATGAAGTAATATGTCATTGGTGTTCCTAAACGTGACGGACTTTGGGGCTTGGCTATACCCACCCTTTTAAAAAATCATTTGTAGTTAGGTTAACAAGCAAATAAACTGAACGCTTTTTTTTCATAACACTAATTGTGTAGCCTAAGCAATAACATCTTCCCAAAAAATCAAATTACATGTATCTAGCAATCCCGTTCAAATTAATATGACTGCAGTCAAACCAACTTGAATTTGGAAATTAAGTTGTGAAACAACCTAAATAATCAGATTTAATGATGGAGTAAATGAAGAGTGTCGCGAATATTATATTGTTGATTGGCACAATGTATATATTTGCAAAATTCTCAATAATTTTTTTATTTGATTATGACATAATTTATTTCAAATTTTATTTACGACTTGCTTATCTAAAATTTTAAAAGAAGGTTACGAGTGGAGGCAATGAATATTCGCATTTAAATTAATTCTGATTGGTTAATCATCTGGAAAGCTCCCAACTTCCAAATCATGGTTGTTAACTAATTTACTTCATAGCGTGAGGCAAGGGAATTCAAGTCAAAGTCTTCCACAATCTTGCTTGCTTAGTTGCATTTTCCAATTCTTTTCTTCCAACCCAACCCAAAAGTAGTAGATTTGGGGGGAAAACGTACAAAAACTAGTCTATGTTCTGAGTGCTCACTTCTTGTTATTCTTGTGAGTAGAAGTTGTACAAATTTGATTGTATTTTTCGGTACAAGCTTGTGCGTCACGCCTATAATCTGGAAAGAGAGTGAGTTATAAGATTGTGAGAGGTGCTTGAGATTATAAAATCATTTACTCAAGCTTTGTGTAGAAAAAGCAATCTATGCAAACCGTAAAATTTCAACTATTGCACAGTAGTTTTGGCCAGGGAAAGCAAGTCAACAGTCTTCCACCATCTCACTTAATTGCAAAGAAAGTGAAAAAGCAAAACCTGCTCAAAAGGAAAGGGAGCAAAAAAGAAAGACTGGCGATTAAAAGCAAGGCAAAGTCTTCGACCATCTTGCTTGCTTAGTTGCATTGCGAGACCGAGAGATCATTATTTATCTTGAAAATATTGTATAAACTTAATTTAATAAAGATGTGACGGAAAAAACTAATCACAATATAATAATTATACTGAAATTTGTATTTTACGGTGGAAATTAAAGTGCAAAGAAAAAGTGAACTTTGAGGAAGATGCCACGAAAGTGTATTAAACGAACTCACTGTGAAATTGCATCTCTCTCTCTCTTTTTTTCTTTCCACCTCCTCCATGAGAATCTTCCTCCTTTTTCTCTTTCTCTTTCTCTTCTTTTGCCGACGATAATTTTCTCTCTGAACTCCTCTTTCTTGGCCATGAAGAAAAGCTTACACGTTTTCTTTTCGAGCTCACTTTGGCAATGATTATATGCTGAAAAAATCGCCTCCCCACTTGGCCGAGAATCTTTCGCTTTTTGATGTCCAGATTTTCTTGCTCTCTTTTGGCCGTGAATTGCGGTTCTTGAATGCCGAGATTGCTCCCTTCGTTGAGATGGAAACTGCACGCTTCCTTCCTTCTTTGATTCTCCTTTGCCTTTTTTTCCAAGTTCGACATATGTGCAGCTGAACAATACCTTTCTTCCATCTTCCATGTTCGGACAGGAATCGGCTTCCAAAATGGGTGTTGGCCGATTTGAATATCCCTTATTGCCACCTTGAATGGCCGAGCTTCCTTTCCCTCCACTGGGCCGTGCTCACGTGGGCTCCGTTTTGGAACCTCAAGTGAGTTCACGACTCATTTCGCATATTAGGCCATCTATCAGGCCAATCCCGAGGAAACTCATAGTCGGATCCATGCTTTGTTCGATACGAATGCTTTATGCCCAAAATTTAAATGACTCTCATATCTAAATGTAAAGAAATACAAAAACAGCTGCAAATGCAAGACTATGCAAGATTGATGTGTTTTTGTTTATGATCAAACTCTATCGAATTCGATCCTAGTTTTCTCATTAAATGAATGAGAAGTCTTCGAATGAAAATTTAAGTGTCAGGAGTCATATCAATATTAGTAGCTAAAGCTGAGAGAAAGTAAAGAACAACCAATTATTATTAACGAGCAAAAGATGAGAAAGTAACATTACATGGATTCTATCCTTGTAATAACTAAAATGAAGATGATATTAAACATTTTAAATAGTTTAGGAACATCATCAATCAAAAGATAAGCAACCACGGTGTACATTAGACAAATTTAGGGATTTAATCGAATTAATTGTTCGGTTAAATATGACATGGACATATTAACACAAAAGTGTTAAGAACCGGTGATTTCATTAAAAGACAATTCTCGACAACAGCTTTACTTGTTTTCATGTAAAACATGGAAAGCAAAATTCCTTGTACTTGCTTCAATCTATATGTACTAAAATAATTGGATGTGGAATAGTAAGATAATGGTGTGGCATGCTTGGCAATTTAGTTTATTAAGTTAGTTGGCGTTGTTAGGTACTAAAATTTCACCTTTTTGTATCAATTGTTGAAATTTATTCAATATTAAAAAGCCACTACTCACTCGTTTCTTCGTGATGAATTTTGAAAGGAAATATAAATATTTAACGTTGAAGTTCATTGTGAAAAAGTCAATTCTCACCACCATTATTCATTCGTATGGATAGGACCATAATTTGGTACGCAAGACCAATTCTTTTAAACATTAAAATTAAAATTACTGTTATTATTATTATTATTATTATTATTATTATTATTATTATTATTATACGACAATTGATGAAATGTTCATTTTGCTTGAGTTCTAATGTTTGTCTCACTGATAATGCCACACAACAATTTCTGATTTGTAGTGTTCGCAATTAGTGCATGCACATATCTTATAATTCATTCATTGATTTCTCAAGTATTGCTAATGACGTCTACGAGATACGCAAGACCAAATCCTTTTCGAGATTTTTCTCCCACATTTTTCAGAATAGTTAATTTACGTGAATTCATAATACCAATTACTAAACCTCAATTTTCTATTGAATATATTTAGATAGTTACGCTAATATGATATATTAGAGATGTTTAGCACATCAAGATCCTTTCTTTCCTTTGAATAATTTATTTATTACTTTAATTATTGAGTGTTAAATTCTTATTTGCGTACCCACATGATCACTTGTCATATGTTAGTGGGTTAAGGTTAAAATTGACCAAGACTGCTTGCACAACATTTTTGAACTAAAGAGAAAATGTACCAAAAGGGCATTAGATTCATCTTAAGTAATCAAGTCTCAATATCTATAAATCTTTGATTTGCAAAAGTAAAATTTTCTATCACATTTTACTTGGGTTTCTTATCAACCAATAATAGATTAGTGGCAACTCCTAGAATTGATTTGCATGTTTAAATGATTTAAATAGAATCCAAAAATTATGATTGGTATGACCTTTGGAGAGTCCACATTAAGCATGTCTCTTTTCTGATTAATTGTTTGTCCCCGCTTAGTAATGTATTAGCTTTCTCTTGGTAGTTCACCTTAAGAAAGGTTGCAGAACCAATGGATTTGTCGCCACCACCATCCTCTCGACTGATGAGAATTCAAGATTGGTTGTTCCAATCGAATATTTCGAATTCGACATGTGTCGATCCTTCGAATATTTCATCTAAAAAATGAAGAATTACTATTGTACATTTTTTTTCTTCCCTACAGATGTATGGGTAGAATAGTGTACCTCAGCTGAATTATAAAGTAGATAAAGGCCTTTCAAATACTCAAATCCCAATTAATCAATTGATTGATTTTTTCAACCAAAAAAAGAAATCATTGATTTCGACTCGGAAGTACACTATAAATCGTCATCCAAATTCCTTTGAAAGTTCTTCTCTTCTTATCGTATGTAAGGGATGGTTCTCGTACATCCGAGCACTCATTTTCGTGGTACCAATTAGACATAGATCACTTATTTATAACAGACTACATAAACATCTTGAAGTTGGATCGAGGGATAAAGGAAACTGTGCCAATTTAATTCAATACATCGATAGATTCATGCTTTAGAAAACAATGAGGTTCACATTGGAGATCCCTCAAAAGGACACGAACTTGTCTAATGTAGCATGGTTAGCCCCTGATCCTGTATCTAATGGAACAGCTCTATACATTTCCAAGAAAATCCGTTTTCTAGACAAACCAAGACTTCCATTGTCTGCCGGCGCTGCATTTGCTGTTTCTTGCTAAGATGGGGGTGGTAGTAGGGAGGTGGTGGATTGGTGGTTGGGCGTGGCAAAATCTGGTGCTTGTCGGAGGCAAGAGGGGCTTTAATAAATGGAAGCCGAGAGCAGGCACTGCCCTCCGTCGTGTGCAATGGACGAGCATGTTACTTCAATAATGGTACTTGAAAAGACCAAAGCACCAAGTCCAAACTCCAGAGTATTTGTGAACGGAGAATTTGTGCAAATTGAAAAGAGCTACTTGCCGGAAGCGAGATCGCCGTCCTTGGATGAGAAGCTCGCTCGGCCCGCCTGCGAATGCGCAGCAACGGTGGCGTGTGCCGGGCAGCAGAAGGAAGTGGATGGAAGTGTCGAGGAGAAGCGACGGGGCTGACCGGAGGCAGGCGGAGGAGGAGGGCGGAGACGGAGGCTGAGCTGAGGTAGGAGAGAGTGGGAGATGATAAGGAAAGATAAGTGGAGGCGAACAGCACAAGCCATTGCCGTGACTTATAAGAAGCAGGAGTGGAGAGCGTGCATATAGATTAAAGCGCGACCGCTGTGGAAGTTTTTGTGTCCAGAAAATCTTAAAGCCTTTGCGCCCAGATTTTTTTTTTTTTTTGATTTGTTAATCATTTTCTGCAGCACAAAAATTAAACGGTCCTAAACTTTGACCTAATATATAATGTTGTCTTACAAATTTAATATGTTCAATTTATGTTGTCCCTAGAGTTTAATTCTTCCAAAATTTCCATTCACTCAATTATTAGGACGGAGAAGTTATTATTGGTATCATTCAAACTCAGGTCGAAGAGCATGTGAATTTAGGGGAAAAGTGTCGAAAAAGTCATAAATATATTGTATTTATGTCAATTTAGTCATAAAGTTGTTAATGATGCTAATAAATCATAAACCTTTTGACTTGATAATAATTTAATACTAAACCTTTTGACTTGTTGCTAATTCAATCATAAACATGAGGTTGTTGGACCTTAGGTGATGCTTGGGTCTTGCCAGAACCATCGCCTGGGTTCACGACCTAGGTGTGCAACCAAGGCAACCATCACTTGAGGTCATGTGGCCTTAGGCAGCAACGGTAGCTTTATTCGTTTCTTGGAAAAGAGGAATAGTACCAATTGTGCGAATAATCTCAACTTGCATTTCGAAGATATAACTTTCCAAAAGAAGCATCTAGTGAAAGTCCTCCAAACAATCAAACAAAATAGGTTTGCATTTAGCTAAGATTCTTTAGGAGTTCAATGACCTTTTGTAAAGCCAAACCAAGCAAGGCTAGAACTCCTCTGATAACCGTGAATTTAGTTTTTAAGTTTATGTCTGAAAGTTTATCACTAGTACTTTAAAAAAAAAAAAAACTCGCGACACCCGCGCGTGACGCCCACGCTTCAAACCTCCCCTTTAAAAAAAAAAAAAAGCGCGATAGTCTCCAAAATTGGGCGGGAAGCGGAAGAGCTAGAAACCCTAGAATTCAATTCATCCCAATCCAAGCAGCTTCCGATTTCATCCCTCAATATCACTGCAACCAATCTCTCTCTCCGAAATGGGCATCAAGGTAGTTGAGATCGACCTCAGTCTTCTTCAATCCTATCATATCCGTTGATTTCGCTAGGGACTCACGAAGCTGCTGGTGGACAATGCCCCGAAGGCGATGAAGGAGCAGAAGCTCGAGAGCTACTTTGGCCACAGTATCGCTGTTGATGCCAGCATGAGCATCTATCACTTCCTCCTTAAGTTGTTTTTTGGTTCTTTTGATTGGTGGAGTAGGTTGTGGTTGGGAGGAAGGGGACTCAGATGCTCACCAATGAGGCTGGCCAAGTCACCAGTTACACTAGCATCATTAGACTTTACGCCAATGAAAATCCACTTTGCTCAGATTTCGTATAGTTTATGACTGAATTATGGACTATCCTTCTGTTTTGATGCTTAAGATGTGATTGCTTGGACTCAGGTTCGTGTATACGAGATTGACGTGCGTCGCATTGTTCAGTACTTGCGATGTGATCTTTGAGCTTGGAAAGTGTTGATTTTGAGCTGCTTTTTGATTTGTCTTTCCATGTAGTCATCTGCAAGGCAGGTTTTACCGGACTATTAGGCTGTTGGAAGCGGGGATAAAGCCAGCGTAAACTTTTCTCTTTACCTCCTTTGTTTTCATTGGGATGGAATGCTAGAAGGATGATGCTCATCCTTCTTTGCATTATGCTTTGCTGTTGTTACGCTAGCTACATATTTGATGGTAAACCTCCTGATTTGAAGAAGCAAGAGCTTGCAAAACGGTACTTTATTATTATGTAGTCTTCTCTTTTCTTGTTTTTGGAATTACCTATGAATACATTTAGTTACCTTAGATGAGTCTCTGAGGAGTTGGCAGTAGCATTGCGGTATATGCATCTCTCTCTCTCTCTCTCTCTCTCTCGCGGGCGCGCGTGCATAAGCACACAGAAAAACAGAGTGAAAAAAGGCTTAGCAAGCTCTGTGTTTATTTCCTGCAGTCTCAGAACAAGGAAGCATAGAGAAATTCAGTAAAAGAACTGTGGAGGTTGATCTTGGTTCTGATCACTTCCCAACAATGCAACTTTTTTGTTTCATTCAGCAAGAAGTTTGATTTTGGTCTCTGCTTCACAGAAAAACCTATCTATCTAGCTAACTGGTTATGTGTGTGCTGGTGGGGCATGGCCTTTATACCCTTCTAAGTGACATAACAGCACAATGAAGACTAATAAACTGTTAAGACTTATGGGTGTCCCAGTAGTTGAGGTTACAATTCTGTCTGAATAGTTTATTTGTTATTATTTCTAACAAAAAGTTTAGATACCAGATTCAGTTTTTGTATGTTAGGCTCCTTCAGAAGCAGAGGCACAATGTGCTACACTTTGCAAAGCTGGAAAGGCAAGAATCTTCCCATTTTATTGTCTTCAGAATCGTTCATTGTTTTCCCATGACAACCAATCATTTAACTCTGTGTAAATTACCATTTTATTTCCATGATTTAATTTCCTTTTTCACTCATACATATGCTTGTTCACTTTTCTAATGTCTTCTTCTGCGTTGTCATTTACATTTGGATTATTGTTTACTAAGCCATCTTTGTCCAAGGACTTTTCGCTGACTTTGAATACCTACCATTGCTTAATTGTTTGGTGGTAACCAGAATTCATCTATCATGAATGGTGCTTTAGCTGTAATATTTGTTTTGCAGGTTTATGCAGTTGCTTCTGAAGATATGGATTCCCTTACTTTTGGAGCTCCTATATTTCTTCGCCATTTGATGGATCCCATCTCAAGAAAGTTCCAGTCATGGAATTTGAAATTTCCCAGGTACTTAGAAAAGTTTATTCATTGTGATTGCTTAATTTTTTTTTTCTCACTTTCATGACTTTTAGATCTTGGAGGAGATGAATCTGGATATGGATCAATTCATTGACCTGTGGAGTCTCTCTGGATGTGATTACTGTGAAAGCATTCAAGGTAGAGGTGATATTATTGAGGTGCTCTGGTAACTGTTTAATGCTATCATATATCATTCTGGCCTCTCGTATGTTTTAGCTTGATGATTTCAGTGGCTTTACTTTGGAATGAATTTACTAGTTATTGGAGGGCTGACTGCTCTTAAGCTTATCCATCAACATGGTACCATAGAAAACATACTAGAGAACATAAACAAGCAAAGGTGCTTCTTATTCTCTTATCTTCTCCCCTGAATTGTAAGCAAAATTAGGCAGCATAGTTTCTTACTGTAATAGTCTTGGCTGCTGAATTCCTTGACTTAAAGAATTATCTCTCAAACTCAGCTGGCGAGGAAATATTTGATCAACAATTTGAAACTGAAAGATCATTTGCCACCAATAGCTTTGGGCTGGCAATCAGTGCATTGGCCATGCTACTTCATGTGCTGATTTACTATAGTACTTGTATCTATTCTGATGTCTGCTTTGTCTGTTCTTTCATCTCACTTGAACAAAATCATATCATTTCCCTTTTTTCAGACCCAAAGGTTCTTTGCATTACTTGGAAGTCTTTATTCACTTCAGTTATCTGTATTAAGAAAATGTTTGCTTGATTTTTGAACAGGTATCAGATACCAGATAAATGGCCCAATAGTGAAGCTGGACTGCTTTTCAAGGAACCACTAGTTTCTACTGAAGAACAACCTGAGATAAAATGGACTGCTCCAAATGAGGAGGTGGGCCATTTTCATGTTGGGATTTACTTGCAACATTTCACTTTTCGAATTATTGACTCGTTTCCTAACTGATTGTTATTTCCCTTCAAGGGCTTAATTTCCTTTCTTGTGAATGAGAATGGGTTCAACATTGACAAAGTGATGAAGGTATGGCTTCTATGTTCAGTAATGTGTTGGTCAGTTGCCTACTCGAGGAAGTTGCTTCTTTTCCTCTGAAGGAGAGAGCATATATGTTTTCAACGTTGTTTTGCCATGTGTATCAGGTGATAGAGAAGATTAAGGCAGCTAAGGATGAGTCATCACAAGGCCGGTAACTAAAGCTTGAACAAATGAAAGTGACTTCCAAAATGCACTTTCTTTAATCAGATGATTCCTTTTAATTGTTTTCTACAGATTTGAATCCTTCTCTAAGCCAGCTAAGAGTCTATCTGTACCTGCTAAGAGCAAGGTATGTCATCTTGATATCTTTGAGGACCGAGCATCTGAAATTTTCCTTCTTTGAATGTATGTGAAGGTGTAATGTCACACATTGCTTTAGCGAAGAGATGTCTTCAGATGCTACTTATGATGGATGAATAGTAATCCCTTTCACTCACTTCGTAAGCCATTGGTTGCTCTAACAGTGCACAAATTTTCAGATCTTTGTGATCATTTTTAAACTTTTGGTGATAGTGTTGTAAATCAACAGTAGTATGTTGCCGTGCCCCTGCTGCTTATGCCCGATTACTCTCATATAACTTTACTGATGTGCTAATGGTGTTGCATCACCTTATTCATGAAATCAATTAGATAAACAAAAGAATCAGCATGCTTGTACGAATCTGTTAAGAGTTTTGGCCTGATTAACTACTGTAATTGCACTGGATGATGGGGAAGCGAATGCACACTTCAATCCCCCAATCTGGCATTCAAGCCAAAGACATTCTCTACACAAGTCTCTGTAAATCTCCAGCCCCAGTTCCTTGGCAGTGTTAAAATGCCATCCACGGTCCTGGATTTGAGGAACTTCAGACAGCCGTTGAGAGTTGTCTGCCTCCCGACATGGTGCTTAATGATGGTGAATGCAAGAACCCCATTTATTGAGCAAGTCATGACTTGTAGGTGCTGTTTTTGCCTGTTGTCGTAAGCAATGGATGTTTTCCTTTCCTAAAAAGTGGGTCATGTCTTATGTTACTGCAATTTTGGAAGAGATTTGTATAAATTTTGTTTGGAAGGATTAAGTTTGTCCTCTATGCTAGAACGAGAGGGGTACTTGTCGGGCAGAGTGCATATTAGTGTGCCTTTTAGAGTGTTTGGGTATTTGCTGTTCTAAGGAATCAGCTAATGCATGCGAAATTTAAATGAACATATATTATACTGTAGCTTATAATGTATATAAGTAAACTGTAATGCGATCATTAATCTGATCATTTATTTTATTTATTTCTGTACTATAAATCCTGTCATCTGTTGGGTCATTTACCTATGTGTATCGTACATAAAGGTAAATGCAAATTGAACCGTTGATTTAGTCCACTTATATTTGTTGACAGAGTATATGCCATAGTGAAAATGGTTAAATCACACAGTAGGTGTAAGAGCCCAGTTATCTTGTGCATATTATGCAAATGATCAAGTCCTAACTTAGGGTCATATGTAAATCGAAATCTCTTATGAGGTTCATTTGCATTGACCGCCTTGGTTTCTGCCTTAATTGATTTCTCAAGTCATGTTGCATATCATGTCTTACGTTTTTAAGCAAAGCTATAAGTTACAGCACCGTGAAAGAGAGAAATTGCAGGCACAGGCTTCTGTTCGTGAGTCACTATAACCAATTTTGGTAGGCCGTTGTCCAGTATATGTTCAAATGAACTCAATTCCCAGCAGTCTTTAGTAACAGAAAAGAAGAAACACGAGAAACGATCCAGACAAGTCTTATGTTGGAAGCGTAATATTATTTATGTAAACATGACCATAGCCTTTGCTTTGCCTGTAGTAATATTACATATCCAAATAATTGCTAAAGTTCCACATTCTCTGCAAAACGGGCCGGTCACAGTAAATCTGAATTATGACGAAAACATGCGTGCAATGCCTTTCTCACTTGGCACTTGGCCCTTTTGATAACTTCTACTCCCCTGGAACAAAAAGGAAATGTGTTAGCACCTGGCAGTATCACATGCAAAGTCACGAAAACAACAAAAGAATCTTCAATTGACACACCAATCAGGGACAAGTCGATCTCGTGTGATGATGATAATGATGATCATAGATAAAACAATCATTGTCAAGTTAATTCCCTTATAAAAGAACATAGCTCACTTGGAGAAGTTAATTGATGAGGATGCATCTCAGAGGCAATCCTTCTACGCCAAGCAATCTCAAAGGCAGACATGCATTGTATACACTTCTGCAAGTACATCTTCGAGCTTCAAGCCCTCAACAAGAATAATTTCCTGCAACTTTATCGTAGTGTCAGTTTCTTGAGCCTAAACTTCATATGAGAATGCAACTATGTGAAATTCAGGCAAAATCACCAAATGTACGTCTGAGATGGCAATTCAGCAATGAAACATGGAAAATTCTTAACTTTGATGGGGAAATTTGTCATATGTCAAATCAATTTCTTACCCGGCTTTTAGGGAAGATAAGATGGGATGGAATCAAATCATCATATGCAGCAATAGACAGGTTATCAGTTCAAGCATTGAATGGCTCAGCCTGCGTCATGCAAAATTGCATCTCAAATTCATACATGTAATAATCTACAAGTTGCAGAACAAGAAAGAAATTAGTCACCAAGCTGCGCTATTTCTCAAGAGGTAGGTTTAGAAACTGCATAGTGCTCAAAAGCTTGATAGCAACATGTGCTTGAGCATTTTCTTACACACCCATATCTCTAAAGATCAACCAAGTATTATGTGTTCATGTTGACAGTTATCACAATGCCATACTGCAACCCTTATGTCGTCAAAGAGAAAATCAAATAAGATGAAAGCATGCATTTTTTGCCATGTCTAAGAAAAATAGCATTTGCTTGTAGTGAAGCTGCAAGTAAAATTTAGTGATAATAGAAAAGGTAGCTACCTAACATAGAAATATATCCTAACATGGATTCTGAATAACAATAGGAAACATCATGAAGTACACACTATAGATCAGTGAGTCTTGATAAGATAAGACGACAAAAATGCAAACTGCCATAACCCATAACCCATAACCCCCCCCCCACCCCCCCAAAAAGACTTCTCACTAAGATTGCATCAAAATAGTAAAGAGGAATGAATCCTACCAACAAGTTCAATGTCTGTGTTCTCTACCAACCATTTTGCTCATTCTCTCATGAATCCCACATAGCTCATGTCGAACTCTTTTTTGTACATAAGCCATCTAAGAAAATTATGGAACACAAAGTCAAATTTGTCCTTCTAATCATAGCATTCACTAATACCACAATATATTAAGGTACTCAGATGAGTGCTCCAATAGCACATGCATGGGCGACATGGTCCCACATTAGTTCAGCTGACCATGACCCACAAAAGATGCTTAGGAGCAGAAGTTTACCTGGCAGTATTTAGGGTTCTGCACAACACCCATCTCACACCCTTAGGAACATGTAAAGCCTCCATTGCTTCAGTTGCAAGAAGTAGCCTATGTCATTCTTATAGAATTGGTTGGACATATCACTATGTTTTAATCTCAAAAGCTGTCATATCAAATGTTAGTATGTGCCTAGATATTCTTGAAAATAAAAAGGAAAAGCCCAAGGCCTTGTTTTCACTACCAAGACAAGTACTCTACTTGGTCCATTGCAAAATTATCAATATTAAAATCTTACTAGAAGAACGTGTATTGCCAGGAATGGTCACTACTAGGACAATTAAATGGAGCAAGATTTTTACTTCTAGAAGGACTATATACTCCCAATGGTAGCAAATAGCTCATATTTAACAAAGAAACAAAATATATGATATCCATAGACAATAAAACAATACAAGTTGGCAAATATGACATGCCAAGCCCTTACACACAATTGACCAACTAAAATGGACATGGAAAATGCAGCCACCACTATGAGCCAGCCAAGTTTTTAGCAAATTGTTTAAGCAATCAGGCCTACTTAACAGTAATAATGAGGAGGACGACAACGGCGCCAACATTTCAGCAGTCAGCATTTGATTTCAAAAGCAAAGTTAGAACCTAGTAAGAGTTATTATTGTAAATGAGAGAATTAGATCAATCACACCACTATTCTTACACAAAGTTGATCTTATGTATTCCATCTTCTGACATTTTCTTTTATTGTATTTTGCTTTTCAACCTGACGGCAATTTTACATGCAAAAGAAAAGAGGAATAGATTCAATAGGTCGTACCTGCCCATTTTTTAGTCTGGAGAGGCCAGGCCGTATTATGAAGCTTTGAGAAAGAACCTTATGGAGCCGAACCCTTGAGACCATAAAAGACAAGATAAGAGCACTTGCCACTCAAGGACCAAAATCCAGAACAACTCAACAACAATTTTGTCAGGAAAATGGATTCAAGGTAGGAAGTACTTACTTTTCCCTACCAATGAAGTCGTTGAAAGTGAGGATATTGCCGTTCCACACCACAAGATTCAACTCCCTAAGCCATTCAACGAGTTCGAACAGAAACTTCTCTTGAAAACTTCACTCATCAAATCCCTGTAACAAAACCCCATATTCAGATCTGAACAAGGAAAGAGGTAATTGTGCAAACATTTGGCGTTCAATTTAGAATTACCGGTGCAAGTTCTGGTGCGAAACTTGGTGGTGCCATATTTCAGGTGTTGATGGGGGCTCATAGGGACGATGGCGGAGGCGGAGGCGGCGGTGAGACGCTGAAGAATGCAGCAGATCTGAGCTCGCCGGACGCAGACGACGAATTAGAGCCTCTGAAAGGACATCCGGATATGACGGCGGAGGGGTAGGCAGCGCTTGAGGTGTCGCCGCCAAACTCTCCATTACTATAGATTCTCTGCTTCTTTAAAGATTCCGAGTGATTTAGACATTGCACGCTTTTTAGCTTTGGCGAAACTTGGTGCTGCCTTATTCCAGCTACTGATGGGGCTCCTAGAGGCGGTGGCAGAGACGGAGGCAGTGGGGGCAGAGACGGAGGCAGCGGTGACGTGCTGGAGAATGCAGCTGATCTGAGCTCACCGGACGCAAACGACGAATCGGAGCCGCCGACAGGACTCGTGGATACAACAGTGGAGGCGGAAGCGGCGTTTGACGTCTCACCGCCGAACCTTCCATTACCATAGGGTTCCCGCTTCTTTAAAGATTTCAAGTTGTTGAGACCTTGCATGCTTTTTAGCTTACGACAATAATTTACTTTGAGCTCCGATAGCTTTTTCAATTTCGATAGGTCTGAAATCCTCTCCACGGAAGGGCAATAGTCAACAGATAGGGAGCAAAGGGATCCCTATTCTTCAAGGCCACGAATCTCGACTAATGAAAAGCAATCTTGCAGGCTTACCTTTTCTAGATTCTTCATGCGTGATAAATCAAGTACTTCTGGAAGGAACTCACAACAATCCATCTCTAATGATCTCAGTCTTTTCATTTCCAGCTGCAACGGTGAGTCCAGTTTTCTGAGCTCACAGATGTTCATACTTTGTTCCTCCGTCTCCGCATCAAATATATTAGAGAATTCTAGTGAACATTCATAGAATGTCAAGATTGTCAAGTTTTTCAAATTAGAAAAATCCGGTGATCGTGCTGTCGTCAGATCTCGAAGTCGTAACTCTCTTAAACTAGACGGGAGCTGGGGGAGGAATTCCACATTTTTGCAGCACAATTTTAGTGTTTTAAGCTGAGATAGGGTATACATGCTAGTGGGGAAAGCGGTGACATGTGTTTCCTGTTGAGATAGGGCACCAATTCTAGTGGGAAGAAGGATGGCTCTCCCATAATCCTCAAGAGAACGATCTTCTATATCCTGCGCATATTCCTCCTGCTCATCATCCTAATCCTCAGGCTCATAATCCTCATAATCCTCATTTTCCTCCAGCTCATAATCCTCATTTTCCTCATTTTCCTCCAGCTCATAATCCTCATTTTCCTCATTTTCCTCCAGCCAGAAATCCTCCAGCTCCTCATTTTCCTCATTTTCCTCCAGCCAGAAATCCTCCAGCTCATAATCCTCATAATCCTCATTTTCCTCCAGCCAGAAATCCTCCAGCTCATAATCCTCATTTTCCTCCAGCTCAAAATCCTCAGGCACATAATCCTCATATACCTTCGGCTCATAATCCTCCTCCGCTGCAGGGGTAGGGCCCCATCTTAGACAAGTCAAACTTGGGGGAAGCTCCGGCAATTGTTTAAGCTCAGGACATTTTTCTAGCTTAAGTGTTTGGAGATTAGAGAGGTGACTCACCGTGGGGGGTAATCTAGATATAGGTGTGTCTGACAAGTCTAGGATCCTCAAACGGGATAGACTACCAATTTTTTCGGGAATTTCGCCAGTCAAGTTGCAACATCCTCGAGCATCTAACTCTTCAAGCTTCTCCATCAACCCAATCGCACTTGGTAATTTTGTTATCCCTCCTAAGTCGCTCATTCTAAGTACTTTCAGTTGTTTTAGATTGCCAATTGAATCAGGTAGGTGACTAATTCCTGTCGATGACAAATCCAACTCAACTAATGCTTGTAATTTCCCAACCGAGTCTGGAAGTTCCTTTATCTTCTTACACTTTGATAAATCCAGCCGCCTAATTTTCACCAGTCCTCCAATCGAGTATGGTAATTTGCTGATCAACCTATTTGGTACATCAAAGGTCAACAATGACTGCAAATTACCAAACGTCTCCGGCAACTCTCGAAGAGAATCACAATTCTTCAAGTTCAAAGTAGTTAGGAGCTTTAGTATACCAATGGATGCGTCAATTTCGATTAATTGGCCACAACCTTCAAGAATCAATCTCTCCAAGAACACCCATGTCGATAAATCAGGCGTTCTCCTTAAGTTTTTGCTGTTGCTAAGATCTAGAACTTTTAGTTTTCTTGCTGCCTGCAAAACAGTTTGATAAAATATATATTAAGAAACTACTTGTAGGAAAAAAATGACAAAAGAAACAATATGCGCATGCATAGTGGGGCTCGTATCATACTTTGATTTGTTCCCAACCAATCCATTCCTCTGAAATACAGCTCCATGAAAGGTCAAGAATGAGTAAGTTAGTCGGATGAAAGTTTGTTGCCTCAAACTTGCCAGAGTAATGTTTCAAAGAAAGCCATCTTAAACTGGGGAGAAGATTATTGAAGTCTCCAACAAAGCACACATCATTCCCTTGAAAGAACCTCAGGTTTCGTAACTGAGCAAAGTCATCACATGACAGAATGTTTTCACGAGATCCATCATATTTTGCTAGTGACATTGCTTTTATTTTCCTACTTCCCTGACAATGGAAACACCCAGAAGTCCACATGAGAAGGTCAAAACCAAACAATTACAAGCGCTAATAGTGATTAATTTATCCTTTTGCAAGAATAGTCTACAACAATTCATAGGAAAATAAATTATTATTTCCTTTTTTACCTCTTTCTGCGTAAAAATGCTCAAGGCTTCATCGTAGTTCCACACTCTGCTACTCTCACAAGGATCAGTGAAATTCTCTTTACGGACGATTTCTCTTCCAAGGTCCCGCACTTGGTCATGCATCCAAATAGTATTGTTGTCGTGGAGTTTTATCAAGGACATGAGAGAGAGGTCTTTAATGGCATCGTGTGGGTGGAATCCACAGTCATCCCACATGTAAAGAGGGTATGTTTGCTTCTCATTAACAAAAAAACAAGCTATATCTAGGAATACTTCCTTTTGTGCAGTATCTAACTTGTCATAAGTTATCATCAATTTTGTCTGGACTTCTTTAAGAGGAGCTTCTTGTAGCTTCTTCCATGTGTCAACCCATAATTCTTTGGATTTACCATTAAGGGATGAACCTGTTATCTCAAGAGCTAAAGGAAGCTTTCCCAAAGTGTGGACAATTTCTTTAGAAAGGAAGACACGATCATCTGGTGGAGAGTCTCTTCCAAAGGCATGCCTACTAAAAAGTTTAAAAGCATGATTGAATTCCATTTCTTGTACATCATAAGTCGAAACGTTTGCAACTTCTCCCTCAATCACTAGGACACTTTGGTTCCTGGTAGTTATGATAATCCTACTACCAGAACCGAACCAATCACCTTTTTTTGCTAGATTTTCAATTTGTTTTTTCTCATCCACATCGTCAAGAACAATGAGAACTTTTTTATTTTTAAGTACTCCTTTCTTCTCAAACATGTTGATCCCATCATTCAGTTGATAAATTTGATCGATAGAACAATAATCAAGTTGCTTGGATAATAGTTGTTTTTGCAAATTTACCAAACCATTATAGCCTTTTGATGATTCCCGAACGTCTGCAAGGAAACAACATTGGTCAAACCTAGAAGATAGGGCGTTGAAGATGACCTTAGCAAGAGTTGTTTTGCCAACGCCGCCCATTCCATGGATTCCAAGAAATCGTACACCATCAGATCCCACATCCAACTTTTCGATTATATCTTTTACTCGATCATCAACTCTGACTAGATGGTTAGGCACATTTTCATATGCAACCTTCAACTTCAGTGAAAGTTTTCGAATTACCGAATATATAAGTTTTCCTTGCCTACAAGATAACAACCATGTTAGGGATAACTTTATATATAAAACTACTCCCACAGTGACATGTTATGTGTAAATTTGGCAAAAGAATCTAGACATTAATACGATTGTGATTTTTGCCAATCTCTCTCTGCTTCCCAGCTTCAGTCACCATCACCGTCAGCCCCCACCGTTGCCATGCCTGCACCGTCACCATCGCATTTCGGTGCTGTCGCCCGTTGCGCCCGTTGACTGGCCAGATCAGCTTTGCCTCAATTCTCCACGTCACGTGTGGGTCGTGGCCTTCCAACTGCCGGGGATGGCGTCATCAGCCTTGGGCTAAGGTCAGCGACTTCGGATGTGGGCGTCGAGATCCCGAATCCAACTCGCCACCGCGAGTGAGAGAGAGAGAGAGTGAGGGGGCGAATGGATCAGAGCTGGCTTCTGGCTGCTTGGTGTCGGGCTGACGACGAAGAAGTGGCGGCGACTGACAGGCGAGCTGCTGTGGTGGCTGGCCGACAGCTTGGTGGAGCTCTTCGGAGAAATATTACTGTTCGTGGCTACTGTGTGAGAGACTAAAAGTATGAGGAGAGAGAGAATCAGGACAAGAAGGGTGCGCTACCACCGCAATAGTGCCAAAGACTGGAGCTATTGCAGCGAAACCGCCGATAGGGGCCACCGAGGAGAATTCCGTTCTCACTGCTATAGTGGCCGATAGCCGCAGCGGCCATTGCCATGAACGCTATTAAAACTATATAAAATCGACTAGACGAGTAAACTATAATTTCACCAACAATACCACAATTAAATTGAATAGGGACGAAAACGAAATTTACAGATGGCAGTCGACAAGTTAAAGACATTTACCCTTGATCTTTCTTCCAGTTCCATCCCTTTATCTTGCCCACCTCATTGAGAGCCTCTTTCCATGACTCCACTTCTGTACTAAACTTTTCCTGGAGCTCTGAAAGAGCTTCACTATATAAGTCTGTTTTGAGCTTGACGTCTTCAGGTTCCACGTCGAAGAAAATGGGTAGAATCTCCTTGTTCTTATTTGATTTCGAGGTGCACTTGATCATGTGTGCGAGCTCTCTGAGGCACCAATGACTCGAAGCATAATTCTTGGAGAATATGAGAATGTAGATTTTGGAGTTCTCAATTGCTTGTAGAAGTTCACCACCAATTTTTTCACCGACACGAAGGGATTCATCGTCCCTAAAGACAAGGATCCCAGCCCTAATTATGGCATGGTAAAGGCAATCAGTGAATCCATGACGGGTGTCGGCTCCTCGAAAGCTTAGAAAAACCTCATACGAAGGTCCGGATGATGCCCGTGAACTCGTCCCTATCTCCATTGCAGGAACTTTAAACACCACAGGTATCAAATCCTCTCTCTCAGGAAAGTTTGCTTTTTGGGGTGTGCTTGGATCTGAGCGTGGGCTCTCTATATAAGAACCTCGCGGTCTCTGGCGTCATGGGGAAGGGCAAAAGGCGCCGGACTTCGAATATCTTGTCTTCTTTGCATCGGTTTGGCCAACGAATTTCCCAAATCAATATTAAAATTTGAATTGTATTTGAAAACGCCATACTATTAATAAAAGTACATTACTAGCTTTTAAGTGAAGAGAACTTATCTGTCATCAGAATTAATGTAATTACTAAATTAAAATTATTATATATGTAACAATATCTTAACCTTATTTGGAATTAACTTAATTACTAACATTAAAATTATCATATACGAGTCATGATCTTAACCTCACTTTATGAAGTGCCAGTGTTACCAATAAATGCAGCTAAATAATATAAAAGAGTGAAAATAGTCATTCACATTATTTCTTAGTTATCGATGAACTTTAAATGCTTGACTATGCCCTACCTTTTCAAATAATACTTTGTAGTATATAGATCTAGGTCCCAAAAAAACATGGAAAGATATATGATATCACAAATTTAAACACAAGGACAATCATATGAAAGACGACTATAATATTTTGAATATACGAAGACTCTACGAATTAGCGATCGTATCAATGAAGATTAAACAAAATCAAATTAATTATATCTAGTATCCCACTCAAAATATGATGATTGTACTAAAACCAACTTGAGTTTAGAAATTAAACTGTAAAACATCATTGATTTAATTTAGAAATGGAGTAAATGTAGAGTGCCGCGAACATCATGTTGTTGAATGAAGTAAAAATTAATTTCAATGTTCTTTGTCGATTCATGTAAAGCATCAATACAAGCAACCACTAGAGTGTTAACAAATGTAAGTCAAGCATTTGGTTCAAAATTGTCCTAATAGTCAATGTCATGATCCTACTTTAAACCTTTGGCTACTAGGGGTGCATTTGGTAATATTTCTACTTCTGGGAACAATTTCTTTTGAGAAATAGTTCTTTTCTATTTCTACTCTTTGGAACAATTTCTGAGTAAAACAAGGCGTTTAGTAACTAGAAAAATTTCTTATTTTTGGAATAGAAAAAGAATATAAATGCGTTTGGTATTGACAAAAAAAAATTATTTCTTTTTTCCTTGATGGTGGCAGCGGGTGGTGAATGGTGACCGGTGACTGCTGTTGCCATCGGCACCAATCGTCGGCGCCGAGCATGGGGCCCCCGGCCGTCGGGCTCGTCGGCCGCTGGGTTGCCGTGCGCCGATCGCCAGTCGCGCAGGCTCCATTCATTGGTGGCTGGTTCATCGTCTGCTGGACACCGGGCAAAAGGTGGCGGCTGGCCACCGGTCGATAGTCTTCGGTGGCTGGCGGTTGGCAGCCAACAGTCGGTGGTCGGCGGGCGGCGATTAGTCATGAATAATGACCTAGGAAATAATTTCTAGAAATTGTTCCCAAGAACAAGAAACTACTTTTTTTTTTACTTCTCATTTCTACTCCAAATCTATTCCCGGGAATAATTTTTTATTCCGGGGAATAAAAAAATTGATTGGTGTTACCAAACGGATTTTTGATAATTTTCTAATCTGGAGAACAAAAGAACAGAAAAATAAAGAAATAGGCAAGTTACCAAACGGAGCCTAAGCGAGCCTAATACTGCTCTATGGAATCATCCTGCTCTGTGGAATCATCACAAGTGAGCCTTAAGTTAATAAACCCACTAGCTAATCTTTGGTAATTTTTCCTACTCGATGATTAACCAAATCTTACTCCGAGTCATTTCCAAAGTTTGCAGTTCCTCAAGCAATAGCTCCTACCAATTAGTGTTGGAATACGCCTCTTAGTAGGATTGAGGTTTCATAAAGAGTAGCAAACAAATATAGAAAGATATATGATACTACACATCAAACATAAAGACAACTCTATAAAAGATGCTAATAATATTCCGAGTATTCGTGAGATTCGATAAATCACGGATCATATCAATGTTCATTACACAAAATCAAATCAAATAATCTAGCATCCCACTTAAAATAAGATATTGCAGTGAAAACAACTTGATTTTGGAAATTAAGCTATGAAACAGCCTAGATAATTGGAATTAGCAACTGAGTGAATGTAGAATGCCATGAACACGAGTACGGTTTTTATTTATAAATTAAATTTATTTGTAAAATTCTCAATACGAACTATCTTATTAATTATAATCGAAAAGTGAGCAACTTGATATATTTAATTCTATATTTTAAAATTGCAACTCGCTTACCGTAAATGTTAAATTAAAATTGTAGAAGAAGGTGATGAGAGGAGGCGATGAATTGTCAGATTGATTTGGTTTATTCCTTCATCTTTTGATTAATTTGTTTCATGTTCATGTATATTTGTCCGTTCTGCATCGGTTTGGCCACCGAATTTCCCAAATTGAATATTAAGATGCGAATTCTATAGAAACAACTTACTATTAAGAAAAACACATTAATAGCTTTTAAGTGAAGAGACTTATCCGTTATTGGAATAAATATAATTTCTAATTCAAAATTATTATATTGGAATATTAACCTTAAGTGGAATTAATTTATTTACTTAATTAAAAATAGTATATATGTATCATGATCTTAACCTCTTTTGTTGAAGTATTACGTGGTTGATGTTACCAATAAAAGCAATTCCAATAATATAAGAGATTGAAAAGAGTTATTCACATTATTACTTAGTTACAAAATAATATGACCAATTTTGAATGCTTGAATATGCCCTACCTTTTCAAATGATTATTTATAGTATACCTTTTCAATATGGAAAGATATATGATACCATAGATTAAACATAAATATGGCTATATAAAAGACTTTGACAATATTTTGAATATTTGTGAGATTCAGTAAATTGCGACTCATATCAATGAAGATTATGTAAAATTAAACTCAAATATATCTAGTCCAACTAAAAATAAGATGATTGTAGTGAAATCAGCTTGATTTTCAAAATTAAGTGGTGAAATAGCCTAGATAACCAAATTTAGTAATGGAGTGAATGTAGAGCGCCACGAACTATATTTTTATTTATTTATAAAATGATTGATTTGAAAAATTCTCAATTCAAACTATTTTATAGATTATGATCCAAGCATAAGCAACTTGCTATATTTTATTCCAAATTTTAAAGTTGCAGCTCGCTTATCTTAAATTTAAAATTTAAACTTTAAAATAAGGTATTGAGAGGGGGTGATGAATCATCACATTTAAATTAATTATGATGGGTTAATCTGTCTGGAAAGCACACATGTCCCAAATCATCATCGTTGTTAGATAATCTACTTCACAGCGTGTAACACGAGCAAGCAAGCCAAAGTCTTCTAATGTCTTTGTTCGCTTCATTGCATTTTCCACTTCTTTTCTTCCGTCTAAAGAAGTCAAAAGTCCTCGACTTGTCTCTCTTGCCTAGTTGCAGAGAAAGTGATAAGGCAAAAAGCCAATGAAATTTACTCAAAAGAAAAGATTGGCGAGGGGAAGCAAGTCCAAAGTCATCCTCCATATTGCATTGTCAGTCAGCCTTTATTGAAGAGTCTTCCTCAGGCGCGGTTTACAAAATTGTTCAATAAATTCTTGTCCACCGGTCACATTTAAAGGACATACCAAAAAGTAGAACGCGGTTTACAAGTCATCCTGAAAGTTTCCTAGAAATTTCATTGGTTAAAGAATGGGTTATCATAGTATGAGTTTCCATGTCCCATTCATTTAATGACAAATTTTAAATCAGAGATTCATAGCTTTAAAAATAGAGCATAAAAGTGAAATAAGGATACATAGTGAAGATAATTTTTGAGATTTTCTTTATTTTAAACACATTAGAGAAAATTTTAAAGAACCAATCGAATTTTGTATATATATATTATATACGACTATGAGTTATTGACATTTGCAACAATGTTCATCTTTAAATAAAAATCCTTAATTAGAAGCTCAAACTATCTTGCTATTAAGGAAATTTATATTATGCACTGATTATATATTGATGTGATGTAATCGATCTTCATTCTAATGGTGCCGAAATGTTTAAAATACTCACTTGCATTGATTTATCACATGACGGGATACAATTGTTATATGAAATACCTTTTATTATATATGGTTAATGGATCAATGAATGCAAACAAATTAAGATACGTCTTTTCTGTTCACGTATCTATTTTTATTGAATTCATGAATCTCTGGGATTCACGTATCTCTTGAATTCATGAATATCTGGGATTCACGTATCTCCGGAATTCATGAATCTTTCAGATATACGTATCTCCTGAATTCATGAATCTCTTGGATTCACGTATCTCCTGAATTCATGAATCTCTTCTTGGATACATGTATTTATTCAATTCATGTATTTCTTCTGTACATGAATTTGAAAGCTCTATAAATAGATAAGAGCATAGAGCTTCAAAAGGGTTGTTCTTTAGAAAGAAAAAAATTCTACTCTACTCTTCCGATTCTTCTGAGTGTGCCGGTTCAATTGAACGGTTCGGAGTCCCGTTTGCATAGTGCTAATCCAAACAGGTTCGAGGTGTTGTATCTTGGGAGGCATAGTTCGTGAACCATGAAAGACCACCGGCAGTGAACTAATCGCCTTAAGGAGATTCGGTTATCCGTACCTCACCTCCAACTTTGTGTGATTTTCAAGAGATATCTCATTTTTCATCTTCTCCAAGAATTGTAAGTTTATAAGGTTGTTATCATTTTCTTTATATTGATGTTCTGATTACAACATACAGTTTGCATTTCCTGGATTATATTCCAACAATTCTGTCACACCATTTCTCTCTCTTTCTCTTTCTCTCTTTCCCTACCGTATTGCCAATCAACGTTACCATCCTTGTCCCCTACGAACGCCGCCTCTGCCCTATCAAAGCCAACAACGCCCTCCCAAACTTGGCCCCACCTTTGTCTGCATCTCTCTCCTTCTCTCTATTTCTCTTCTTGCAATGGCCTAACTCGAAATTCGAGGTGTCTTGCTGAATGGTGCAATGATGCTTATCTGCATCTTTTTTCACTTTATTTTCTTTTTCATTGTGGCCAGCGATTGTTGCAAGCCCTTGCCCGGCGTCTCTGGCCACGATATGGTAAAAAATAACAAAAAATAACTAAAATAATAAAATAATAAATTGAAAATTTCTAGATATTGTCTACTTAAACTGTTGTTGGGCCACGTAAGACAGCTTCATGTCAACAATCCAGGAAAAATTAACCAAAATAACTAAATTGAAAAACTGTCAAAGGATTTAAAACTAAATTTGTCAAATTAAAAATTTTATGCTATAAATTAGCATCATTATAATAAATTTAGAACTTTTTAGTAATTTTCTCACATAATGTGTCAAATTTCCATGAAATTAACATAAGTTGTCAACTTTTTCAATATCAACCGGATGTCTGAGATTCTTTATAGACTCGATTAATCCCTATCAAATGTGATAGTACTGTTCATTCTAGCAAGAACAACTGACATCTAGTTGTACCTATTATTTATGTTCTTCCCTTCTATAATTGACAACTTTGCTCTTAAATTCTTGGGCTAATCTAATTATAAAGGAAAATTGTGAACGTGCACTGCCTGTGGGAGAATGAGAAATACCAACTATCAAGTTGCTAGTGTTTATTTTAATATTCTCCTATGTTGACATATTTTTTTGTTCTCTTGAATATGCAAATTTCTGAAATGAATGGCAGATACTGGTTGTTAGAGATTTTTTTTTTTTTTTTGTATACCTTATGGTTTTTCAATTGATATATGAATTAAAAATTTACATATTCATAAAATGTAGCAACTTTTCATTATTTGTGAAGTTAAGATAATGTGCTTAGAGGTAACAGAGGCAACTTGGCAGTTAGAGTCACGATCTAAATTTCACATACAATTTTAACCTAAAATTAATTAGTAGTTTGATCTCCAGTGATGTACACGACTATACATATTCAAAACTCTCAAGACAAAGTGTATTCCCCTACTCTTGTTGTGTACTCTAATCAAGTCTTTAAAAGAGATCTTTGGAAGTGCTGATTGAAATGCCCTTGAATACCGAACTCGGCCAATCTATAAAGTACTTTGAGTGAGTTGAAGCTCAGTAAAGAAAGATGAGTTGAAGCTCAGTAAAGAAAGATCTAGTTCTAAAATACGCGACTTGCTCACCACTCAATCTCAAAGCACAACATCATAGTAACAATCAATAAGTAATATTACACATCATTTAGAGGATCCACTATAATTTAGAATATGCCAATCATTAGAAGATTAAACCATCCCTCTACTAAGGAAAATTATATTATGCACCGACCACATGATTAACTATGCCTAAACTTTAATCCAATGTGCAAAATCGTCCTTGAATTTTTTATTTGCTCATGGATTACATAAAAATGTTCAATGTTGTTGTCGAATTTGAATTAATGAAAAGATAACGTTAGATATTTTCATATAGTTTAGGTTAGATTGAATATTTACAAAAAGTTTAGAGACTAGATTGAACAGCTTAAAAGCTCGAGGACGATATTGTACATTGGACTAAAGTTCAGTTATCCCTATGACTAAGTAATAAGTTAAGACGAAGCGAGAATGCCGAGATTACTTCACATGCCAATATGGTAATACATTTCTAAATAAAGTAATTAGTGATATTACATTGATACTCCATTTGAAATTGACTTGAGAATGCATCTTGATTATCAAAAACTATATAAATGAGCCAATCTCTTTGGAACATTACCATGCATAAGAAAACTCATTACATTATTGGGATATGACATAAATTGATTCCATTTACCTTATTGAGATGTGACATATTACCTATATATTAAAAGATAATGGGGTGCCGCAACTTTCGATTAAGTAAATTGAGTCAATTAGTCAAGCAAATTTCAATTCTAAATTCTGTTAAAGGATTACCCTATTATTATTTTCATTGTGATATGAGATAAGGTTGAAATCCATGATTCAATCGAGGCAACTAGCCATCTATTTGTCTTCTTTATCAACAAATTTGTGAAAATATGTCATCAAATGATTTCTTGTGAGAAAAATGTTGGGATAGACATGTTCTTTACACTTTTTATTAGTCCCTCCCCTCCCTCGCCCTCAGGCAGACGACATGATCCGGTCGACCATTCATGCAAATGCAAAACATTTGCACTTATAATACATATCTATTGTATGTTCAAAACACTGCGTTGACCATATAATAAGGAAAAGAAGAAACCAAACAAAAGGAGGGGGCACTAAAAGAACACTTTCGCGAATAGTAAGGGAAGGATGCTAGAAAATTGGATCCACAAAAGATAATGCGCAAAAAACACTGTTGAGGAGTGTTTTAGTCAAAGTAAGAGTGGAAAGAGTTCGGCGTTTTAATATTAATTCATTCAATATAATCGACACTTTTATTCCCCTTCCTCGGTGCACCTTCATCTTTTCATTAATTTGTTTCCGGTTCGTGTGTATCTTGTCTGCTTTGCATCGGTTTGGCCACCAAATTTCCCAAATTAAAATATTAAGATGCGAGTTCTATTTAAAAACACCATTACTATTAAGATAATAGCTTTTAATAAGTGAAGACACGTATCCGTCATTCAAATTAATGTAATTACTAAATCAAAATTATTATATGTATTAGAATCTTAACCTTGGTTGAAATTAATTAATTTACTTAAATTAAAATTATTATATGTGCAATATAATCTGAATCTCACTATATGAAATATTACGTGGCTAGTTTTACAAATAAAAGCATTAAAAATAATATAAGAGATTGAAAAGAGTTATTCACATTATTACTTAGTTACAAAATAATATGACAAATTTTTGAATGCTTGACTATGCCTAACCTTTTCAAATGATCATTCATGGTATATAGATCTAGATCCCAAACAAATATAGAAAGATATATGATACCTCACATTAAACATAAAGACGACTCTATAGAAGATGCTAACAATATTTTGAATATTTGTGAGATTCGATAAATCACAGGTCATATCAGTGATGATTACACAAAATCTAAGCATATAATCTACCATCTCACTCAAAAGAAGTCAAAAGTCCCAAATCATCATCGTTGTTAGCTAATCTACTTCACAGCGTGCTTCACGGGGAAGCTAGTGAAAGTCTTCTAATATCTTTGCTCGCTCACTTGCATTTTCCTCTTGTTTTCTTCCGACCAAAGAAGTCAAAAGTCGTCCCCCATCTCACTTGCTTAGTTGCAGACAAAGCGATAAGGTTAAAGCCGACCAAATCTGCTCAAAAGAAAAGACTGATGAGGGAAAAAGCAAGTCCAAGTCGTCCTCTATCTTGCGTTGCCAGACGAGGGACCCTTATTGAAGAGTCTTCCTCACGCGGTTTACAAAATTGTTCAATAAATTTGTCCATTAGTCACATTAAAAGGACATGCCAAAAAGCATAACACGGTTTACGGGAAGTTTCCTAGAAGTTTCATCGAGCAATCAATGGGTTGTCGTACCAGGAGTTCCCATGTCCCATTCATTTAATAACAATGAGTTCTTGTAAGGAAAATTCAAAAAAAGGATCCAAATGCTTATATTTTTCAAATAAAGATTTATAATGGACATTGTTTTAAATAAGAGCCTGAAGTGCCATCACCTTCTCAAATAATAGTTTGAAGTCGATCTTGTATCAAATAAGAGCTTGAAGTGGTTATGTTTGTTTGTTACAAATAAAGCTCCGACTTTTTGGCAATTAATAGTAATTTTGTCATTTACCATTTTCCTTTTTTTTTTTCCCTTTTTTATGGTTCTTCTTTTTCCTCTTCATCGATGGCCGGCCAACCACCGACGACACCCACAAAAGGCTGAGCAAGGGTCGCCCTTGCCCAATCCGGCGAGGGCCCAACGACCCTTGCCGGCCCTAGGCAAGGCTGACCCTCACCAGATCTGGCGTTGGGGGCCTTACCCACGGCCGACCCTCGCCAAATCTGGTGAGAGGGGCCTTGCCTGCGGTCGACGAGGGCTTGTAGGCCCTCACCATCGGCCGACGAGGGTCGTCGAGCCCTTGTCGGCCCCAGGCGAGGCCGGTCTAGCGAGGGGGGCCTCGCCCGCGACCAGTGAGGATCGTTGAGCCCTCGTCGGCCTTGCGGTTGGCCACGAGGGGCGGCATCCCTAGGCAAAGCTGCCCTTGCCTATGGTTAGCGAGGGCGACCCTCGCCTAGCCGTCTGTGGGTGTTGCCGGTGGCCAGTCAGCTACGACAAAGAGGAAGAAGAAGAACTAGAAAAAAGAGAAGAAAAAGGAAAGAAAAGAAGAAGAAGAAGATTCGGACAAAAATACTCTTGACTGGTCGGAAAATTTAGTCGACTAGCAACCGACGACCAGAGAGGTCCTTATTTGAAACAATCATAGCCACTTTAGACCCTCATTTGAAATAACCAAGACTATTTCAGGCCATTATTTCAAATAAGGTCCACTTCAAGCTTTTATTTAAGAAAATGAGAAGACTTGGGGCCCCTTTTTGGAATTTTCCGTTCTTGTATCAAGAGTTTCTATGTCCCAGTCATTTAATAACAAATTTTAAATAGAGATTCATAGCTTTAATAATAGAAAATATAAAGTGTAATCAGATACAAAATGAAGATGATTTTTGAGCTTTTCTTTATTTTAACCACATTAGAGAAAATTTAAAAAATCCAATCACACTTCGTATCTATATCATATATGACTTTGAGTGCTTGACATTTGCGACAATGTTCATCTACAAACAAAAATCCACAATTAGAAGATTAAACTATCCCTCGACTAAGGAAATTTATATCATGCACTAATCACATAATTGGCATGGTTTAATCGGTCAATTCATGCTGCCCATGCAATGTGCAAGTCATTCAATCAAAAGTTAAAAATACTTGCTTCACATTGGTTTATTACACGAGGTTACGGGAAATGCCTTTTGTTCTAACACACCATTTCTCTCTCCTCCCCCCCACAAGCATACTGCCAATCAACATTATCATCCTTGTCCCCGATGGAAACGCCACTCCCGATCAAAACCAACAATGCGCTCCACAACTTAGCCCCACCTTTGTCTGCATCTCTCTTTCCCTCTCTCTATCTCTCTTCTTTGCCATAGCCTAACTCGAAATCCGAGGCGTCTTGCTCCAAGGTGCAATGATACTTGTCTACATCTTTTCTCACTTTCATTTAATGTTTTCAATATGACCAGAGAGTCACCGACAAACCCTTACTAGCAGCTGATGAGAGCCACAGCCCTTGCCCAAGCTATTATTGGATGCAGGCAAGGGCACAAAGGCCCTCTTTAAATTTGGGTGAAGCCCTCACCTGTAGCTGTGATATGGGCAAGGGCTTGCAGGCCCTCGCTCAGTGTTGCTGGCCACTGTATGAAAAAAAACAACAAAATTCAATTTTTCTTGAAAAATTGCAAAAATTGTCGACTTTAGCACGTGTCATTTCACATAAGTCAGCCAATGTCCGTGTTAATAATTTCTGGTCAAAATTAATTGAAATGACTAAATTGGTAAAATGTCAAAAGTTTTAAAACTAAATTGGCAAAGTTAAAAAGTTTAGGCAATAAATTGGCATCCATACCATAAATTTAAGATTTTTTTGGTAGTTTTCCCACATAATGTGTCATGCCCCGAATCCTGAGCACGCGACAACCCCTTACCATGGTCAATTGAAAGCGACGTCCCATGACTCGTCGATGACCATTCATTTTAATCTTTCTTTATGCACAAGTGGAAGACGAACCATCTCCAGTCCAAATAGACAATCAAACAATCAAACAGGGATAGAGGGATGAACAACAGATACTTCAACTACTCATTTATACAACTTACTGGATTAACCAACGGAGAATTGTCTTTCGAATTACAAGCCCGACAAAAGGGCCGATCCATCCTCTAAACAAGGCCAAAAAGAAACTAGGCTAATCCAGCTATACAAAATGAACCCTCGGGTTCAGCACCCCGGTCACTCAGATCCATTGGACTTGGCTCTATCAAGTCGATCACTGGTGGAGTAGGGGTAGGATTCTCCACTACGGGTGCACTATTCTAAAGGCCTGAAAAAAGGTTAACCACGACGGGTTGAGATAAAATCTTAGCGAGTTCTTCCCCTAAACTCCGGTTAGTACACCAACTCAACCCGGGATATCTCTCCAGAACCACCCCTCACTCAACCCAACAACAGACAATCAGCAACCAGCAATTAAATAACAGACAAGGTCAACCAACAATCAAAAGTCGGTTCGCATGCAACCTTACTCGGTATGCCATATCCTGCACGTTATATGTCAGCACAATACATGTAATGCACATAACCGTTAGATGATGCAGTTCACCAATCACATGCGAGTCGCGTCACAAGTGATCTCACCTGGCCATTGCCACACGCTGCACGTTATTAATTCATGCGTGCGTGCCATAAATAATGATGTGATCACCTCATGCATAATCGAAACTGATGATGCAATGTTTCTCGTACACTCTGGTATCCACACGTGTTCCATTGGGCCAAGGTGCAATGGCGCTACAACGCTCTTCCTCCGCAAAGGCGCAACTGTGCCCTTCCGTGCTATTGCTACGATGCTATAGTGCGCCCTTCCTCCGTAGAGATGCAACCGTGCCCTTCTGTGCAGGCCGAGGCGTTACGGCGCCCTTCCTCCGTAGAGGCGCAACCGTGCCCTTCCGTACCCTCCGAGGCGCGAGGCGCTATCGGCGCTACGAAGTCCTTCCTCCGCAGAGGCGCAACCGTGCCCTTTCGTACCCTCGAGGCGCAACGGCACTACGACGCCCTTCCTCCATAGAGGCACAATCATGCCCTTCCGTGCCCTCCCTTCGGTAATTCGAACTATTGCAATCAATGCACACATATTTGCACACACACTCGCATTTAAAATCTCAAGTCCTTCCTCATAAAAACGGTTCATTTCCGGTGTCCCTCGGACAAACCATTTTTCCCACCTTTCTCATAAAAGCAGTTCATTTCCAGTGTCCCTCAGACAAACCATTTTTCTTTCTTATAAAGGCGGTCCATTTCCGGTGTCCCTTGGACAATTTATCTTTTTCCCATTTTTATGAAAATCACACAATTCATGCGGATGCTCATACAATTACACATTCAATTCACTCCATAAAATAAATACACATGAAATTACACAATTTAATTTTCGGATGAACAGTAATTTCATAATTGAATAATTAAATAATTAAATTCAGAAATTAAAAATAATTAAATAAATAAATTCTGAAAATTAAATACTTAAATTCAGAAATTAAATAAATCATTAAATCAAACAATTAATCACATTAATCAAGCAATTAAGGAAAAAACATGATTAATTAGCAAAAAACACTCAATTAAGCCTAATTAAGCATAATTAATCATAAATAAGCAAGATTAAGCTAAGCTAATTTTAATCAATTATCTAACCACCTATCTTAGTGCTAATGCACTTAATTAAACACCTTAATCAGCCCTTAGCACTAATTAATCCAACCCTAAGCTAGTTTAGGCACTAAATAGGGTTTAAGAGCCAAACTCACCCGTTAAGCGGGCCGGAGACACGGACGCGGCGACGGCGACGAACCCGACACCCGGGGACCTCTCTCACGACACTCCAAGGTGGTCCCGGGTTGAACACAGCAGCAACAAACTCAGATTCCCCACTCAACTTCACAAAACAGCACTGCAGGAGGAAGACAAGGGCTGGTCGGAGCAAAACGGCTTAGCCGGAACTCCGGTGAGCTGGTGGCCGGAGGCTGGTGGCCGGAGGCTGGTGGTTCTAGGGAGTCAAGGGGAGTTGTGTGTGGCTAGTGTGGGCAGTGGGTAGGTCAAAAATGGAGAGAAACGGAAGAAAAAGCAAAGCTGTACAGGAGGCGCTGCTACAGTGACGGACGGAGGACCGCCCACTTCAATCTTCCGTACGGGATGGCTGGCGACTAGTTCCGGTGATCAGCCGACGTAGCTGGTACGGATTTCCTGTGCTGATCAGTTTGATAGGTGGCTCAGCCCGAGATTCCACCGGGAAGGCAATGAACAACTCAAATTTCGGTGAGAGGTCCAAAGTAGAAACTGCAGAAATGTAAGGAGAAGCAAGGGGAAGAAGGGCTGCGATTTTTGTGTGATTAAGCTGAGTGAGAGAGGGTTATTCAGCAGCTACAAATCCTTCATCAATGCCATTAATGGCTGCACCAATTTCCCAAGCACATGACCTCATCTTCTCTCTCTTCCTTTTTTTACTTTTCTTCAAAATATCCAAGGGCATTTTGGTCATTTCCACCTTGCACAATTCCCAAACTGCCCTTAGACTAAAAATGAAAAGCGGGCCTAGGAAATGGACTGGGAAATGGATAGGAATGAGCTCGGGAATTTGTTGGGCTCGAATTGGCTCAAGTTAGGAGGACGGGCTAGGACGGGTGAGGGGTCAGTTCGGTCCAATGGGCTTGCTTGTTGTCTCGGTCTTCCACGATGGCCGTCCCACCTTGGGCGTGAGGCCCTTACTGTTCTTGTCCAGCCCACGTCCTCATAGGCTCGGTTTCTCGGTCCAAAATCTCTTTCTCAAAAACTCGGCTCAACTAGCACTCGACTGTCGAGGAAGCATTGTCCAAAAGTCCGTCCCAGACGTTCCCGAAAATTCGAAGTCCAATCTTGGATTCTCATTCCTTGTCAATTTCGCCCGAATGCCATTTTGGTACTACTCAGACTAATAGGCGGCTTTGAGGACTCACGCGTAACCGACTCGTGCCAATTCACGTTCAAGACTTCTCGACACATGGACGTCATTGACTGCATGAAATTACGAAGGATCGATTCTTATTTCAAAGTACACGATTATTAAGGATCGACATAGGGTCGTCCGCGGATTCGATAACAGTAGACGAAATCACCCGTCGTCCCATTATTTCTGTCCGCGAATCGACTTCTAGTCGTCCCTGAAATCGGCCTGCATATCTACAGGATCGTCTTTACGCAAGTCTCACGGTCAAGTCGTTTTCCTAGGTCAAGTTCTTTAGTCACACTAGTTCTGTCCTCATTAGCCTTTCCCCTCAAGGTCAGTATCTCAGGAGTGATCAGTTCCGAGTGAGATCAACCAACAATGCACTGGCGAAATTAACATCTATTCATCCCTCAAAGGGCTCGAATTTCAAAATGTTACATAATGTGTAATATTTCCATGAAATTAACATTAATAGTCAACTTTTTCAATATTAGCCGGATGTTCGAGACTCTTTAAAGACCCAATTTGTCCCTACCGTATGTGATAGTACCGTTCATTCTATTAAGAACAATTGACATATGGTTGTCCTGGTTATTCATGTTCTTCCCTTCTATAATTGACAACTTTGCTCTTAAATTCATGGGCTAATCTAATGGTCCCGGAAAATTTTTTACATGCACCGCGTGTGGGAAAAAGATAAAATACTAAATATCAAGTTGCTAGTGTTGATTTTAATATTATTCTATGTTGGCATTTTTTTTCTCTTGAATATGCAAATTTATGAAATGAATGGCAGATATTGGTTGTTAGAGATTTTTTATATTATGATTTTTTAATTGATATATATTGAACTCAAATTTGAATCAATGAAAGCTTAACGTTAGATATTTTCATATAGTTCAGGGACTAATTGAATATTTACCAAAAATTTAGAGACTATATTAAATAAATTTAAAGTTCAGGGACGACATTGCACATAGGATCAAAGTTCAATTCAGGTGCCATTTGTATAATTATCCACATGACTAAGTAATAAGTTATGATAAAGCAAGAACTCTGAGATTACTTTGCATGACAATACGGTCATACATTTTTAAATAAAGTAATTAGTGAAATCACATCGGTACTCCATTTGAAATTGACTTGATGATGCATCTTGTTTATAAAAAAAACTTCACAAATGAGCCTCTCTTTGGAACATCACCATGCATAAGAAAACTCATTAAATTACCAAGATAAAGCACTCTAGACATTACATGAACAAATATTTATTAAAGATAAATTGATTCCATTTACCTTCTTGAGATGTGACATGTTACCTATATGACAAAAGATACTTGGGGGTATCGTAGCTTTCAATTAAGTAAATCAAGTCAATTAGTCAATCAAATCTCAATTCTAAATTCTGTTAAACTAATCACTTTGTTGTTATTTTCATTGTGATATAAGATTCTCCAATCTTAAGGTTGAGATCCGTGATTCAATTGAGGCAACTATCCATCGATTTTTCATCTTTATCAAAAATTCTTGAAAATATGTCATCAAATGATCTCTTGTGAGAAAAAATGTTGGGATAGACATATTCTTTACACTTTTTTATTAGTCCATCCCTACCCACGCCATCATTCAGACAACATGATCAGGTTGATGATTTACGCGAACGCAAACAATTGCACTTATAATACATATCTATTGTATGGTCAAAACACTATGTTGACCATATGATAAGGAAGAGAAGAAACCAAACAAAAGGAGGGGCGCACTAATAGAACACTTTTGCGAATAGTAAGGGAAGGATGCTAGAAAATTGAATCCACAAAAGATGGAAAAAGTGTCAAAAAAGTCCTAAATTTATTGTATTTGTATCAATTTAGTCCTAAACATTTTAAATGTGCTAATTTAGTCATAAATCTTTTGACTTGATACCAATTCATTCTAAACCTTTTAATGGTGCCAATTTAATTCTAAATCTTTTGACTTGGTACCAATCCAGTACTTAGCCAAAATTAGTTAGAATGACTGAATTTGCACAAAGTCAAAAGTTTTAGGACCAATTTGGCACTAATTCAAAAGTTTTATTACTGAATTGGCATCAAATCAAAAAGTTTAAGACTCAATTGGTACCATTAAAAAGTTTAGGACTATATTAGCACTAATTCTATAGGTTTGAGACTTTCTTGACAAATTTCCCCACAAAAGATAATATGCACAAAACATTGTGTTAAGGAGTGTTTTAGTAAGAGTGAAAAGAGCACGGCGTTCCAATATTACTTCATTCAATATGCCAGCACCTTTGTTCCCTTCCTTGGTGCACCTTCATCTTTTCATTGATTTGTTTCGGGCTCATGTACATCTTCTCTATCTTGCATCGGTTTGGCCACCAAATTTCCCAAATTAAAATATTAAGATACGAATTCTATTTAAAAACACCATTATTATTAAGAAAAACACATGGATAGCTTTAAAGTGAAGGCACTTCTCCGTCATTGGAATTAATGTAATTACTAAATTAAAATTATTATATATGTATCATAATATTAACCTTACTTGGAATTAATTTATTTACCTAAATTAAAATTAATACATATGTATCATAATCTTAACCTCACTATATGAAGTATCACATGGCTGGTGTTACCACCAAAAGCAGTTAAAATAATATAAGAGATTGAAAAGAATTATTCACATTATTACTCAGTTACAAAATAATGTGATAAACTTTTGAATGCCTGACTATGCCCGACCTTTTCAAATGATCATTCATAGTATATAGATCCAAATCCCAAACAAATATTTAAAGATATATGATAGCACACATTAAACATAAAGATAGTTCTATAAAAGATGCTAATAGTATTCCAAATATTTGTGACGTTCGATAAATCGGAGATCATACTAGTGATGATTTCATAAAATCAAATCAAATAATCTTGCTACCCACTCAAAATAAGATGATTGCAGTGAAAGCAACTTGATTTTGGAAATTAAGCTGTGAAACAGCCTAGATAAAAAATTTAGCAACTGAGTGAATGTAGAGTGAGAGGAACACCAATACGTTTTTTATTTATAAAATGGATTGATTTGCAAAATTCTTAATATGAACTATTTTATTAATTATGATCCAACATGAGGAACTTGATAGATTTTATTCTACATTTTAAAATTGCAACTCGCTTATCTTAAATTTTAAATCAAAATTTTAGGCGAAGGTGATGAGAGGAGGTGATGAATTATCAAATTGGTTTGGTTTATTCCTTCATAATTTGATTAATTTGTTTCACGTTTATGTATATCTTGTGTGTTTTGCATTGATTTGGCCACCGAAATTCCCAAAATAAATATTAAGATGTGAATTCTATAAAAACCCCATTAATATTATGAAAAAGACATTAATAGCTTTTAAGTGAAGAGACTTATCTATTATTGAAATTAATGTAATCAATAAATCAAAATTATATCCGAATCTTAACCTTACTTGAAATTAATTTATTTACTTAGATTAAAATTATTATATATGTATCATGATCTTATCCTCCTTCCATGAAGTATTACATGGCCGGTGTTACCAATAAAAGGAATTACGATAATGTAAGAGATTGAAAAGAGTCATTCACATTATTACTTTGCTACAAAATAATATGATAGATTTCGAATGCTTGACTATGCCATACCTTTTCAAATGATCGTTTATAGTACATACGTTTAGATCCCAAACCAATATGAAAAAATATATGATACCACAGATTAAACATAAATACGGCTACATAAAATACTCTAACAATACTTCGAATATTTGTGATTTTCGATAAATTGCGGATCATATTAATAAAGATTACACAAAAGCAAACTCAAGTATATGTAGCATCCCACTAAAAATAAGATGAGAGGATTGCAGTGAAATCAGCTTAATTTTGGAAATTAAGATGTAAAATAGCCTAGATAATCAGATTTAGCAATTGAGTGAATGTAAAGTACCCCGAACAATATATTTCTTATTTATATAATGGATTGATTTGCAAAATTCTTAATCCAACCATGAGCAGCTTGATATATTTTATTCCAAATTTTAAAGTTGCAACTCACTTATCTTAACTTTTAAATTTACACTTTAAAAGAAGGTATTGAGAGGGGGTGATGAATTATCAAATTTAAATTAATCCTGATTAATTAATTTGTATGGAAAGCTCGCGAGTCCCAAATCATCGTCGTCAGCTAATCTACTTCGTAGCGTGTAACTCGGGAAAGCAAGCCAAAGTCTTCTAATATCTTTGCTCGCTTCGTTGCATTTTCCTCTTCTTTCTTCCGACCAAAGAAGTCAAAAGTCGTCCCCCATCTCACTTGCTTAGTTGCAGAGAAATTTATGAGGCAAAAGCCGACAAAACCTACTCAAAAGAAAAGTCTGGCGGGGGGAAACAAGTCAAAGTCTTCCTTCATCTTGTGTTGCGAATCGAGGGACCCTCATTAAAGAGTCTTCCTCGGGCACAGTTTACAAAATTGTTCAATAAATTCTGGTCCATTAGTCCCATTTAAAGGACATACCAAAAAGTAGAACGTGGTTTACAAGTCATCCCGGAAATTTCCTAGAAGTTCCATTGATCAATCAATGGGTCATCATACTAGGAATTTCCATGTCCCATTCATTTGATGACAAATTTTAAATCAGAGATTCATAGCTTTAAAAATAGAGGATATAAAATAAAATCAGGATACATGAAGAGGGGGCAAAGGCACCATATATGTGGTAACTTTCGTTCGGCAATCACTTGAATATCACAAGTTTTTTCAATCACTTGAGCTTTATAACTTTTATGCAATGCTCACTTAAATGATTGATCATTTAAGTGTCATAAATTTTAAAACAAATATTCATCACAAGTGCCAAGTCACAATATATTTCCGACACTTGGGTGAAAATATTTTTTTTAAGTTATGGCTTTTAAGTGCACGCTTTTTTAGAAGTCAAACTACTCAAGTAATTAAAAAAAATTATGATATTCAAGTTACGAAAGTTGTGACACTTATAGTATGTTTAACCCCACCAAGAGAATAAAGAAGATTGTTTACTTTCACCTGCTAGAAGATTGCAAGGTCAACAGCATATGCACGACAGAACTCAAGAAAAAACATATGCAATACCATTCATTAATTACAAACATATAATAACCTGAAAATAATATGAGTTCCATTAACAGAAAGAGGCGAAAGATTGTCTTCAATATAAAAATGCTGTAGTCATATGTCGTCATCGTAACATTTTACATAAAAATAACTATTTCATCTGGCAAAATTTGCCACATGTATCATGATGAGAGTGGTATTATTAAATTGGAGAATTTTCAGCTAACAAGGAAATTTAAAGGATTGCATTACCTTCGTCCACTGATCATTCATGAGAGACGGTTAGATATCATGAGATTTAGTGACAGCTGTCTTATGAGGCAGGAGTAACATTTCAGCTTTCATTGTTCACATGAAGAGCACTAAGAATTATAATGAAATGAGAGAAAGAAGTGTATTCTAATGTACTCTTTAGCCAGTCATCATGTCTGTCAAACAAAACAATTGAAGGCTCTATTGCCTTCAAGATCAAATCACTAAATTTTCTATCTTCAAGCAGACTTCAAACGGTAGCTGCAGCTCATTTCCTTTAAGAACAATATTGGGGAAATTGAACAAGTGAATATCCAAAGGATCAAGCATCCCTTGCGATGATGCATCCAGCGTTTCGATTGTCCGATTTGGACAAAGTAGGCATCATTGGAAAACTCTTACAACGCACAATCCAGTTGTACCCTTTGATCATAATATTAACAAGGTTAACTTTTGATCAAAATCTAGTCGAACCTCGTTAAAAAATTAGATGTTTATGAGGTCAACAGCTTCCCCACCTTTCTTTCTTCTTCTTTTTTGCAAGATTGCCTTTGATTTCTTTTTTAAGTATTGAATAAACAAGAGATAATCAAGTCTTTTCACGAAACTTCCCTGCATATCATTTACAGTCAAGGTACATCCAAACACATGAGCGCTCTTTTTGGTACTAATTGCCATACTTTTAATATATATCATTAAATTCTTTGTTATCGATCCGGAGGCCCGATGGGTGGCTCAACCGGCTGACTCACAAACTGAAACCCGAACCAGTTTTTGACAAGTCCATGTTTGGAATGCTTGACAAGATCACAAAACCCGATCATGATTTGTGGCCACAAATGGCCAGCTCTAATAACACTAATGTTATGATGATGTGGAGTGGTGAGTAGCACAAATGATATGGTGGTTACTTGATGCTGACATCATCTTTCTGAGGATGGAGCAAAGCCCAAACATAGGCACGAAGCTGGCACGGATCAAAAAAGACTAGTAACACATGAATTAGGTTAAGTTTGTGGTCTTGACCGTCTTGCCGCATGTGGCAGAGATCCGAGTCTCTGTTTCCAGTGTTCAACTCGGAGGACAATTACTTGTCTGATGGATGGTTCGTTGAGTAACAAGCACCAAAGGACAGCGGTTATGGAGGCAAAGATTTGGACGAGTTGTTTTGTCCCGGCAGGTGAGATTTTCCTCCATGGTGGAGTGGAGTCACAGTTGGCGTTGATTCAACAACGTGATTCTAAGATTTGAAGTTTTTCGTAGTGAATCACGGCGGAGACTGTCTAAGTGGGTGGCAGTGAGATTCGATTGGAGGGTTATGTTTGGGAGACAAGATAAACTATAGGCTTTTTGTACATGATATCAAGATTCTAGATACAACATACATGCGATATTCTACATGTGTGAAACACTTGGTAAATGTACATTATAAATATATCTAACATGTTGTAACATTGTTTCATAAATTAATATTTCTAATTCTATAGTACCATCAAAAAGTCATTGTCCAAAGGATATAAAACAGACAATAGGCGTTAATTTGAAGAAAGGTTTTCAGCACGGAATTTTATATCTTTTTACTTTTACTTTACGCTTTTTCTCATTTTCAACATTTTAGAGTGTAAAAATCAGGTCTTGATTTAGTCAAACATCTCAAATTTTTAAAACTAGGATAGGGAAATTCAAAGATGGTGTTTTAATCTGGTCTGTAGCAAGAAAATTGATTGTAAATATCTTCTGTTGTCGTACGTGTGAAAATGAGAGAACGCGGTCTTCGTCTCTTGCGGTGTTGCTAGGTATATGGATTTGATGGATGAATGCGGAAACAAAGAAGAGCTGAATAAACAATGGCAAGCGGTTACCGAAACGTGGTCTTCGTCTTTTTAGGCCCAGTTTTCTTTCCTTTCTTCGGCCCATGACTTGAGCCCAAAAGTGAAAAGAAAGCAGAGCCTGGCCCCAGCTGTCTTCTTCTCCCTTGGCACGCGCTGGTCTCCTGTGCTGTCCATGTTCATGACCGTGACGCGACAAGGGTGACCGAAAGAGAGAATTCGAGTGAGCGCGTCTGTGAGAAACGAGCCGGTGAGGAAAGCAGATCCAAGAGAAACCTTCTAAAAGGTGCTTAGCTGGTGGGGTTCTTTCCTTTCAGATCACCCTCAATTGGCCGAGGTACAGTTCTTGCGATCGTCGGCCACCATTTCTGTCCGTGGCCGAACTAAAGTTTGTGCCCCTTAAGCTCGTTCCTCAGACGAAGACGAAGGATACCGGGCATCTTCTAAAGTCTTGGCGGCGAATGTATGGCTACTGTAACTCCATTCCCGAATCAGGTAAGTTCCTCACTCCAAGTGCTCTGCACTTGCCCTGTTTTAGCCGAATCTGAGTCACGACATTCAGTCATGAAATCATGAGGTTGATTTGCAGTGAGTGATGCTGAGTCAGAGTCTCGTGTACTCCTTCTAGGCCGAGAATCACATTAAAATCTAGTGCGGACCCTACATCCCATACAGCATGTCAACTGTTCGATAAAAAGCCCGAACGAAAACTCGAATTTGATCTAGGAATTCAGCATGTGAAATCTCGTTTCTATGCTTGATTCGTGCTGACATAGTTGAGGCACAAATGAATCTGTTTCTTTCTTGTGGTTTTATGGCGTGTACATCCCGAGTTGGTCATGCACAAGCACCCATGCCGGAATACCACTTCCTCATTGACAGTGCCCACGGTGAAAGGCTATCGCCATTAGCTCTCTATTTCTCTCTCGGTGCTGTGCGTATGAATGTTTATCATATCGCTGGAGAAATTAGAGATTATATCGATGTTTTGGTCGGAAATCGATGGCCGACCATGGATGAGTTTGTTTCTTGGTGCCTGGAGTTTGTCGCTCCAAAGATAGTCCGGCGACAGCCGGAGTAGTGGTCTGAGTGGATGGCCAGAACAGAGTGATGGCTCGGCGGTGGCCGGAGCGTTGGCTGAAGCTCGTCAGAAAATGTTGGAGCTTCGGGTGAAGTTGCAGGGGAAGAGGACGTTCGGTATAGGCGCTTTTGGGAAGAAACCTGCGTAGGGGAAGAAGAAATAGAAAAATAAAGAAAAAGAATATAAAGAATAAAAAAATCAATAAAAATAATTTTAAAAATTCGGTTTTAATCCGAAGCAGGTCGGATCCGGGCAGGATGATCGGATCAACAGGTCGGATCGGGTAAACCCGGTCCGAATTCCTTTCCCGAATATAATAATAAAAATATTTAAAACAATTAAAAATCATTTAAAAAGTCTGAAAAATAATAAATAATAAATAATAAATCCGAAAAATAAAAAAATTCAGAAAATCCCCAAAATTCTTTAAAAAGTCAGGAAATTCCCAAAATTAATAAAAATTTTCAGAAAACAGAAAAAATAAAAAAATAAAAAAAAAAAAAAAAAAATTTAGAAAAACTTTAAAACAATCGTCAAAAATTTCAGAAAAATCAGAAACCTTTCAAAAAGGCCTAAGAAATGAGCTTTTCTCTTAAAAAGTGGAAAATATTTTTAAAAAATTGAAATTCAAAATTGAATAAGCTTTTAGAGCTTTATAATAAGCATTTTTGGATGCTTCTTCTTCTTTTCTTTTTAAGAAAATATTATGTTTTTTTTTTGTTTACTTCAGCTACATTTTGTTGTACACTTTAATATCTTGAGTGTTATTTTCATTTTTGGATTAGTTAGGATGGAATCTAAAAATCTTCGATAGGTTGCCTTGGTAATTAGTTAGCATGTAACCAAGTTTAGGAACTTAAAGGGCATTAGTCTCAGGACTAATGTAATCAAGTCCCATTCCCATTATTAATGATTGCGCAAAAAGTGAGATATTCTCCTATATCTCACTTGATTTTTAGTTGACCTAAAGGCGCTAGTGGTGACTCCTTATGTAAAAATTCACATAGGATTAATTGAATGAAAATCAAATAAAGTCTAATGTTCACGTGAGGTATGGAGTTGGAAAAACTTGAGTCAATTGAAGGCTGTTGGTTTGAATTCAGCAATACTTCTAAACCTATTTCCCTCCCTGTCAAGTGTACGTTGTGACAATGAGAAAATGACATTAAATGGATTCCATCCTTGTAATAACTAAAATGAAGATGATATCGAACATTTTAAAATAGTTTAAAAACATAACCAATAAAATGATGAGGAATCATGACGTACATTAGACAAATTTGGGCATTTAATTGAATCAATTGTTCAATTAGATATAACATGAATCGGTGATTTCAGTAAAAGATAAATCTTGAAAGCAATTATAATTATTTTAATATAAAATGTGAAAAGCAAATTTCCCTGTACTTGCTTGAATCTCTATGTACTAAAACGATTGGGTGGTGAATAGTAAAATGATGATGTGGCATGCTTGGGAGTTTAGTTCGCTCAAGTTAGTTGGCGTTGTTAGGCACTACAAATTCATCTTTTTGTATCAATTTTAAAAATTTATTCAATATTAAAAAGCCGCTTCTCACTCTTTTCTTATTTTGTGAATTTCAAAAGTAAATTTAAATATTTAACCCTAAAGTTCATCGTGAAAAAGTCAGTTCTCACTGCCATAACTCATTCATTTGAAAAGGGCTATAATTTAGTATGCAAGACCAAATTCTTTTAAATATTATAATTGTTGTACTACGAAAGTTGAAGAAATGTTCATTTTGCTTGAGTTCAAACATGTGTCTCATTGATGATAATACCACACAACCATTTCCTTATTTGTGGCGTCTATAATTAGTGCATGCATATATCTTAAAATTCTACGAGGATATGCACGACCAATTCCTTCTCATAGTTTTTCTCCCACAATTTCCGGAACAGTTAATTTATGTAAATTCGTAATACCAATTACGTAACTAACGATTTGCATCCTCAAGTCCTTAGTTTTCTATTGAATATATTTAGATAGTTACGCTATCATAATATATTAGAGATGTTCATGCAATAATAATATTTTCCAGTTTATTATTATTTTAAAGGTGATTAAAAATTACATAAAATGCTAAGATTAACTTTTAAGAGATGGTTGTTTGGCACATTAGAGATTGTTAGGGAAGTGAGTTAGCGTAGAACCTTGGTCTCCTTATAAAAAAATTGAAAAACTACTTTTAATGAAAGATATTTCATTACAATAACAATTCTGATGAAACAGCTTGAAGCATCAAGAGCTTCCAATTCAGTGATAAGGCAAAAGCTGCGGCAAAGCAAGTCCAAAGCCATCCTCCATCTTGCATTGCAGGATGAGGGACCCCTGTTTATCTTTGAAAATATAGTATAAACTTATAATACATGACGTGACTGAGAAAATCAATCATAACATAATAATTATGTCAAAACTTGTGCTTCGCAGTGGGACTCCATATGAAATTTGATCAATTTAGGTAATCTAGATGTACGACAATACAAAGTAAATTCGGTATACGTCAAACTCTTCAATTTGTCTATTGAATCTTAATAACTTGTATTGATCTCATAGCATGCACGGTTTACAAAATTGATCAAGAAATTCTTGTCCATTAGTCACATTTAAAAGACATGCCAAAAGGTGGAATGCAGTTAATGAGTCATCCAGAAGTTTCATTGATCAATTAATGGGTCGTCATCCTAGGAGTTTCCATGTACCGTGCATTTAATAACAAATTTTAAACTAGAGATTCATAGTTTAAAAAATAGAGAATATAAAGTGAAATTAGGATACGAAGAGAAGGTGATTTTTGAGCTTTTCTTTATTTTAACCCTATTATAGAAATTTAAAAAATCCAATCAAACTTTGTATCTATACAAATACGACTCCAAGTTCTTAACATTTGTGGCAATGTTCATCTTTAGACAAAAATCCTTAATGTCATTAGAATTTTACTTAGGTTGCATTTAAGTCATTAATATAACTTGCTTGTTTAATGAACATCAAGTAAGAGCTCATATAATTATAAAATTTTAATTAAATCTTTTTTCATTTCAAATAAGAAAACCCAAAAAGAATTAATTAGCATTGCATTTAGAAATCACGTCTAGGTTATGCATACAGTATTATTGTTTGATTTCTAGTCAACATTTTGCAGAACCTTTGGTAGTTTGGACATAATGGAGCTTAGTTTTTTATTTTTATTTTGTTTAGAACATCAATATTGTTTCTTTCCTTTGAGTAATTTAGATACTGCTTTAATTATTGAGTGTTATATTATTATTTGCATACTCGCATAATCACCAATCATACGTTAGTGGCTTAAGCTTAAAATTACCAAAATTGCTTGCATAACATTTTTGATATAAAGATAAAAGATATCAAAGATGTTAGATTTATTTAGAGTAATCAAGTTCCTATATCCATAAATCACAGAGATTAATGGTGACACATAATAAATGAGTGACGACTCCTAAATGAAATGATTTACATGTTTAATGATTTACATGAGTAACTGCTTGTCTCTGCTTAATAATCCATTAATATTCTTTGATAGTTCAACTCAAGAAGGGTCGCAATACTGATAAATTCATCGCCCACGCCATCCTCTTGGCTGTTAAAACTCAAGATTGGTTGTTCCAGTCAAATTTCTTGAATTTGATCCTTCGAATGTCTCATTTAAAATATGAAGAATTACTATCGTCCATTTACTCTTACCTACAAACTTACCTTTGCTGAATTGTAAAGTAGATAAAGGCCCTTCAAATACTCCATCCTTATCAATCAATTCATTAATATCTATGTGAATTCAACATTTTTCATCCACTCAATTACTAGGAATGAGAAGTTAAGCATATCAATTTGCAGATTTAATTTTGATATTTTGAAAATCTCAAGAAATCATAGGATTACTAATATGCATATCACGAGTTATACTTTCAATATCTACATATCACGCAATGCTTTCACAAAATGTCATAACGGTTGCTAATTCAATTAGGGCAAGAGCACTCACAAAAAGAACTGATTTCAAATCTCCCTCTTAAATTATTCTTTCTCAAAAATTTCGGACCTTGAACACATCGATAAATTGGAATTTTTATATAAATATCCTACTACATCATGTGCAGCTGATGAAATTGGTAACATCACGATTGATACGAGCTATTGATTGATTGAATCATGCTGGTAAACTAAGCAATAGAAAACTAAAATTTAATGCCGGAGTTTCTTTAACCTCGAGCCTGTGAATTTTGCCTCGCTGAAATTTTTAAATTTTGTGTTTCGACCAGAAATAAAAAAGAACAGCACTAGTTATACAAAATTAACAGCGTTCATCGCGACGCCTGCGCGTGACTCACGCTTCATCCCTCCAAAACGTGATGGTCTCCGACTTAGGCGGAAGCGGAATAGCTCGAAACCTCTCGAGTTCAATTCATCCCAACCCAATCAGCTTCCATTTCGTCCCTCGATTTCCACTGCAACCAATCTCTCTCCGAAATGGGCATCAGTGTTGTTCATCGAGTCTCGTCCGTTGATTTCAATAAGGACTCACGAAGCTGCTGGTGGACAATGCCCTTAAGGCGATGAAGGAGCAGAAGCTAGAGAGCTATTGTAAAGCCCTAAAGGCTTATTCAATTTTGGCCTTTTTTCTTTTTTTAAGGCTTTTCTGTACTTTTGCAATTTTTTTGAATTTTTCTGAATTTTTTATGTTTTTGAATATTTTTGAATATTTTTCGAATTTTTCATTCGCCGGAGGATCGCTGTCGATGCCAGCATGAGCATCTATCAGTTCCTCGATAAGTTGCTTTTATGAATTGATGCCTGTGATTGCGCGTTTCGGTCGTTGGCTGGGATTTGAATTTTGAGTGTTGGGTGTTTTTTTTTTTGGTCTTTTGATTGGTGAATTATGTTGTGGTTGGGAGGACTTTCGGATCTCTCTCTTTTTCTTGCTGTTGGGGACTCAGGTGCTCACCAATGAAGCTGGAATTGATGCCTGTGATTGCGCGTTTCGGTCGTTGGCTGGGATTTGGATTTTGAGTGTTGGGTGTTTTGTTTTTTTGGTCTTTTGATTGGTGAATTAGGTTGTGGTTGGGAGGAAGGGGACACAGGTGCTCACCAATGAGGCTGGCGAAGTCACTGGGTACACTACTAGCATTGTAATACTCCATGGAATTGAAAATCCACCCTGCTCTAGTTTCGTATAGTTTATGACTTAATTGTTGACTACCCTTCTGTTTTGATGCTTAAGATGTTATCTCTTGGACTCGGGTTTATGTATATGAGATCGATGCATGTCGTATTGTTCAGTACTTGCGATGTGGCCTTTGTGCTTGGAAATTGTTGACTTTGAGCTGCCTTTTGTTTTGTTTTCCCATATAGTCATCTGCAAGGCATGTTTTACTGAACGATTAGGCTGTTAAAAGCGGGGATAAAGCCAGTGTAAATATTTTTTCTTTACCTCCTCTATTTTAATTGTGATGGAATGCTAGAAGAGTGAAGCTCGTGCTTTTCTGAATTATGCTTTGCTGTTGTTACGATTTGAAAGGAAATCAGAAAGAACAAGCCAAAAGGAAAATCGGATAGAAGAAAATGTAGAAATTCTCAACATAAATAATTAATAAATCAAGAACGAATCAGATCCATATATAACTGTAAAACACCAAAACCTATATGTACAACAAAATTTTTTTAAAAAAAAACGTACATGTTTGAGCCATAACTTCACTCAAAGAAAAATAAATCAGACTGACGGTAATCAACGATTTATTGGAATGTCAGATCTTTCTTTTTATGACTTGTTTCGGTATAACAGCTTTTAATGGGATTCAAGTGACCGATAGGTATAACATGTGACGTCCTTGAATTTTCCAACCTATTTTGGATTTTATGAATGCGTAATTCATCAATGCACTATTAGTTGATTTCGCTATGAATTGATCACTCACAAGATATTAACTGAAGGGAAGAGGCTACTAAAGACTTTCGCGTATGCGCGATTCTTAAAAGTCATCCGTTAGTTTGAGGCATGCTAGAGTTGCGATTGATTGACTTGGCTATGATTTCTATCCAAATTCGATTGTCGGGCTTTTTGGACGTCGAGATTAAATTATTGAATTTTAGTCTCATCAATTTTGAAAATTTCGATCTGTTTGGGAATGCTGGAAAAAGGGATTATTAGGTCAAAGAATTAAACTTGACGCTTCTTGTTGTGTATTTTCAAACCAATGGTATTTCGGGAATTTTAGGTCTCGAAAAGTGTGTGGATGAAATTGCCCCTATCAATTTTGGACCAGGGGACAATTTTAGTTTGAAAATTTAGAGGGAAATATAAGAGAGATGGGTGGGGATTTTCGGCCCCTTGCCCTCTCTCAGTCGTCCCTTCTCTCTCTCTCCCCTGTCCTTTCTCCCTCTATTTCCTCTTTTCTCTCTCTCTTGCTCCCTTTCTCTCGCCATCAGCTGCCCCCATCCCCTCATCTGACTCTCTCTCTCTCTCCTTCTTGGTTTCCTTCCCCATGCATGTACGTGCAACTGCAGCAACCCCCCTTTTTTCTTTCTTCTTCTAGTTTCCTCCCTTATCGAGCTACTGTTGCTATTGCTGTTGTCGCCCCTTCATCCACCACCACAGCCATCGCCGCTTCGTCGGCTTGCTGCGGAGCCCCGACGGATGCCCAAGCCGCACCCGAGAACCAGTCCACCTCCTCCTCCATCCTTCTAGTTTCACTGCTGCAGTCCTTCCCCTTTTTCCCCATTGCCACCTTGGTCAACGGCCACCGCCTCCACCGTAGCTTGACTCGACCCCCTGTCAGCCACTCGGAACCGCCGCAAGCTTCGCCGCCCTGCGCCTTGCCTGAACCAACTAGGTTTTCCTCTTCTTCCTCTGTCAATCTCCTCCTCAACAGACCCTAGTTCAATTGCCGCCGTCCAGTGCCACCTCGAAGCTCACCTCAGTCGCCTGAGCCAGCCACCTGCACCCCACACCACTATTCGGCCACCCAGCTTGGCCGCCCGCTCCCTTCCTCTCGGTTTCTCTGGCAAATGCTCGAATCGGTGTCTTGCCATCCCGCCTGGTTGCCGGAGCCTCCGGCCGTTCGTTTGGAAGTGCCGGACCGCCGTGAGCCTTGCCGACCACCGCTCGAGTCCGTCCGAGCTGCTGTTGCCGCTCCCTCTTCCGTTATCCTCCTCCCCGATTTTGGTTTGGCCGAACGACCACCTACTGTCAGCCAATTGCCACCCTCAGCCGCCCCTGTCCGGTTGCCGGCATCCGTTCTAGTCGCCTGGAGCAATCGCGGAGCCTCCCTCCCTCGTGGGTCAGCTTGGTCTGAACCGTTTCAGCCAAGACCTAGTTCCGAAACACTTAGTTTCGGTGAACCGGAGGTGCTGTGTGTCCGCCTCGCTGTTGTTGTCGTGTCGGTGCCATCAGAATCGTCACTTGGTGAGTTTACGTTCTAATCCCTTGATTAGTCCGTTAAACTTGTTTAAGAGGAGATTATGTTAGAGTTAATCTTAGTTAGGAAGTTGATTAAGATTAACCATGATTAGGAGGGTTGGTTAGGGAGTTAGACTATGCTTAAGTTAATTATCAGATGTTGGGTTAATTAACTAAAGGTAGAAGTATGGTTAGGTTAGTTAATCGTGGTTAACTTCGGTTATTTTATTAATCATGCTTAATGTTAATTAACCAATGATTAGTGGGGTAATCTTGATTAGTATTATTTTTATTAAAAAGAAATAATTTATTTTTATTTATTTATTTATTAAATTCATAATTATTATTATTTATTTTTAATAATAATTAATTATAATTTAATTATGAATAGTGGTGTTTATTTATAATTAAATTGTGGGATTTATTTGATGTGTTCCTATTTGTTAAAGCATGTTGGATTGTTGCTAGGATTAATATTGGATTAATCGTGTGATTGATTGAGATTGTCGAGTGCTTGACCGTTCTGATTAATTGTGCCTTGATGTATGCATATTGTTGCATGGGCTATAAAAAGGCAAAACCGCAAGGTATTAGGCATATATATGTTAAGCTTTGCGAGAAAAAATGAGAAGAGTATGTTTCTTAGGCGGATTTTGAAATAAAATGTGATCACGTACAATTCTTTCCTGCAATTTTTACATGAGAAATGTGCAGTGGACTTTTATGTTGAGCATGTACCACATCTGCATGGATCAATATATGGAATTATTCGTTTGTGGTGTGCTTGTGTAATCACATAAGATAAACCATTACCCCGGCGGGAGTTCGAATGCGGGTCGTGGTAGAGGCCGGACTTATACTCCTTTAGGAATATCGTCTTGGCAGGAGATCCAGACGTAGCCGTGCCTAATGGGGCGGGACGATGCTTGGCAAAGCCAGTAGACACCGGTGGGAGTTCAGTTGTACACATTGGCAGGAGATCGGTTGTGACTTTAAGGGCATTAATAATTGAAATGCACATGAATGCAAGGGTGCATGAGAAATATGTTGACATAAGTTTTGATTATGTTATGCCTGAATTGATATCGTGCAAGGTATGGCAATGACTAGGTGAGATTACCTGCGATATGACTCAAATGTGGTTGATTAATGCATTACTGAGAGTGCGGTGTGCATTAATTGTGATATGCATGTGTGCTTATCATGCAATGTGTGGCATGACTAGGTAAGGTCACTTGCGAGTTGGTTGCATGTCAATGTTGTTCATGGGATTGTTGAGTGGATCATGTTATCGATTTGGCAATTAGTGCTGGTTGCCGTTGATATACTTAAGGAGGTTGTTGTTTGATAAGTACCCTAAGGCGAGTTGATATCCTAACTAGGGCTTAGGGTGAAAACTCACTGAGATTATATTTCATCGGTTATTATTTAATCATTTTAGGTCCCTAGGATGGCGCACCACCCGGTGCGGTTTGGGGCTCCTAAGGACTGGGAAACCGTTATTACGACCCATCGATTTTCAGGTCGAGTGCATTTGTATGAGAAGCATGTCTTCACCATTTGGCTGGATGAAGGACCAGGGATGTGGGTTTTTCATTGATTTATGGCCTGGTAAATTAAGGAGGGTGACACCCTGTTCGGCCCTCTATAGGGTTTTGATGGCCCGTCTGGTAGGGGCCTAGAAGATGTGGATTGAGATCCTATGGAGTTAGGCCCTCCAGATGGGACAATGGTGAATCCCAATTCTCCCCCACCTGCAGTTGACTTATACCTCTCCGACTATGACTCGACGGAGCCTGACTTGGATGGATCCATGCGTTTTGATAGTCCGTGACGGGCGTGCAGGACCCGAGCTTATGATGAAGTAGATTAACTTAGCCCTGGTATCTTTTTGTGAGCTCAGAAAAGGAACTAGCCACTGTCTGGTAAATGACTAAATGAACTGGTTTGTTGTTATGGTATTTATTCATTCTTGTATCTCTGTTGAGTTGATTGATTGTTTGGGTGTTAAACTGTTTCCACTTGCGCCTAATGAGAGATAAAAAGAATGGTTGGCGGCGCATCTTGGGACGTCGCATTCTTTTGACCAAAGAGAACAGGGGTTGTCACGTGCTCGAGGGTCGGGGCGTGACATAACCTATCATTTTATAGACTAGAGGGGGAACCTAGCAAATCTTAATCAATAGTGTGTTAACTAGCCCTCTCCTATTACATGCTACAGTTAAACACAATTGCCTACACTTTGCCACCCAACTAGGCCCATTATTAATAGATGTCAAAATCCAATTCAATAAGATTACTTAGGGTTTAACATATATATTGGAATATCCATTAACTTGATTATTTAAAATAGAAAATTAATTAATTAATGTAAGCCCATTATAAGAAATTTCCAAGATTCTCTCACTTGGACTATATTAATTAACTTATTTTTATTTTGAAAACGACACTCTCAGGTTAATAACTGAAAATTTATTTTATATGGCCACAATTTTGAAAACAATATTCTAATAACGGAATCTCAAAATCAATTCAATCCTATATAACCTCAGTATAAGACTATGGTGATCAAGGTATTAATAAAATACCGCAACACATAATCTTCCATAATCACATATAATAAGCATTATATTTTCATGGATCACGGGTCTAGTAGTGTAGTAAGAAATAGTGCAAACATGTGATCAAACATATACACTATTTTTTATCGGTCCTTAATGTAATATCTCAACAACATGAAACTGCATTAACGCAATTTTTAAACAACATGAAATTGCCTCAATGCGATTTCTACATAACATGAAATTGCACAACTAAGTCACAATCCAACATGAAATCTTATAATTAGTGACATCCAGTTGTCTTTAAATTAAAATTTGTTTAAAGACACTGTTTTATACTTCCATTTCTTAGTTGACAGGAGAAATGATAACAATGGAATTAAAAATAATGATTATCAAAAGTAAATTCCTTAATAGACATCATAAAAGCATTGTCAGTTTGCATATAACTATAATATTCAGAAATACAAACTATATAGTTCTCACTAACAAAAGAGATAAAAAGAATCTAAAACACCCATATTCTTGAGGGATATGCCATAATTATTTATGCCATAGTAATGAAAATTTTTCTTTGATCAAGGATCTCTTAGCTACGTTATTCTCAATATTGAAGGAACAATATGGTCTATAGGGAGATAAAGATAGTTGATATAATCCATCAGACAAAACATAATTCCCAATAATTCTGAAATCATAAGTCAAATCCACTCTTTTAATTGCAAAATTAAAACGATATCTAGCTTTGTCGAGCAAAGAAAGAGATATCAAGTTTCTTCTAAATCTAAAAACATAAAAGATATTATTCAGAATAAGCTGAAAATTAAAATCTAAATTCAAAAACAACACATATATGTTCCGTATCAATTCCAATGTTGTTTCCAACTTTTGAAGTTCATTCTAGTTAATATTTCAATAGTGGCGTTGTTATTGTTTACAACAAAAGTAACTATTTGTTACACATAATGCAAGCAGCAAGTAATTCCACAAAAATAATTAGTATATTATAAACTCCCCTCTGGGTAGAGTATATAATGCACAATTATTTTTCACAGCATGAAGTTTGTAAAACGACAACAAAGAGAATTACATATAATTGTCAAGGATCTATCCACTTTGGATAGACAAATCTTTTAAATTATACATCTCCATGATATCAATATATATATACACACACTAAGAAGAATTGCATATAATCATCAAGGGCTTATTCGCTTTGTGCAAATAAAATTTTTAAATTATGCATTTCTATCATCTCAACATAGAGAAGAATTACACATAATTCTAAAAATTTATCCCCTTTAAGAAGATATAATTTTTGAGTCATATATCCCCATTAATCATCTATATTATATCAATATAGATGTGAATTACATACAACTTTAAAAAGAAATTCATCCTCTTTGGGTGGATAAATCTTTTTGAGTCATACATCCCCATCTTTTAATTTCGAAATTTATCTTTATGTAATTTTCAAATTAATATATAGAATAACCCCCTTTGAGCAGGTGATTGTATATACATATTTTTGTTAATAAGGAACTCCAAAAATTTACAAACTTTGACAATTTGTAAATAATGTTTCATTTAATTAATGCCCTAAAATTCATCAAACAATATGAAACACTTTACGACATATGCTTTCCAAGATCATATTGCATTTGTCAAAACAATTTTATGTGCCCATTTTTAAAAGAATGATTAATGCTGCAGACGACCCATCCAACTCCTCAGGAGATGCGGAAGTAGATTTTGAAGCGGGAGGAGTTGGAGGATTGGGAGAATTTATGGCTATGAGTAGAGTAGGCGCCGAAGATTCGATTGTGCCACAAGTTGCCAGTGTCACGACTCTAGACGAACGAGTTTTAACGCTTGATGCTGGCATGCTAGCGACATTAGGGACGGCAAAACTAAAGGTCAAATAGCCGTGTGGTGAAGATTGTGCTTCCGAAACTTCGGGAACTGATTTGGTAAACCGCATTCTAATCCTTGGAATGGATACGCGTTCGGAGGTACCTAAAGCCCGGCATTAGGGTCAGGATGCAATCAAAATGAATGAATTTGGAAACAAAAGAAAAAGAAGTAATACCTGAGTCAAAAGCCCGTTTGAGTGGTCGGTGAGGTGGATAAGAGAAAAGTCCCAATGAGGGCTCCAGAACGTTCATAAAAAGGTTTTGGGAGGTGATCTTACCGAGCAAAGTGTCAACATCGTTTGAAAAGAGGGGACTCTGGTAAGTCTTCCACCAAGCACTTAAACTCTTGAGCACTTTGGGGATGGGACTGTATGACTTGATGCTGTGACTTTAGAACACCCTATTAGTAATAGTGCGACAGCAGACAAAAGGGTCAGAACCTTGGTGACACCAAACTGGTTTTTTTGACGTCAAAAGGGAAATTCATAGAGTAAGGTGTGACTAGTGGGATGCCTTGGGACGGGCACAGTATTTGAGAAAATAAACTTCAACGCTAGACTTTAGTCCCTTTGAAGGAAAGCTTTAAGGTCAGATAAGAGGCAATCAAGATTGATCGCTAGGCATCTCTGGGCCAATTGAAGGAGAATAACGAGTCATCGAAATCACGTAACGGGCAGAAGTCATTGGTTTTTAGAGGGGCCTGGTAAAAATCATTGGAAAAAGTACTGAAAAGCCGAAGGACCTTTGGGAGGAGAGTGCAAGCAGAAACACAACAACTAAGCTCCTTTGTGTTTTATAAAATATGGGGTGGATTTGTGTCCCAGCGGGAGAGAGTTTTGAGATGTAGAGAATAGTGATGGAAAGTGTAATATCTTGAAAATCGTCCCCAATTTGGGATTTTATAAAATGGCGATGTTAGTCCAGGCGATGTTAGTCTTGCCTGATCAGTACAAATATTCCAAGCTATTTATTCTTGGAAAAACGGATTATAGAGAGGTGCCGATAGGAAGCGCTACGCATATGACTCACAATTTCGATCAAGAATGAACCCTTCGACCATGAGGATCTAGGCGGGAACGATATCCTCTAGTACTAGATTATTAGGGAAACTAAAATAAATCGATTCGGAAAAAGTATGAAGTAGAGTTGCAGGTGATTTCTGCACGACTTCGATACGAATTACGGACGATGCTAAACCGAATCCTTTTCATCATGTACTCGGGATTATCAATTGAGCCCTCGGGATCACGTGACAATCGAGGGACGTCCCTAATGATAACTCTATTTTTAATAGAGTATTCTTGCTAATTTAGACTTGATATTTGCTAAATTTTGATTAATTTTGGGTGAATTTAATTACTACTCACGTAATTTTATTTTGTAGAAAATATTTTCAGATTTTCCAAAATATTGCAATATCTTTCATAATATTTCATCTTGAAGAAAAAGCTAGCCCAAATCAGAAATTTGGAGAATTTGACCATAATTGAATATAAGGTTCAAAGAAAATCAAGAAGATAAGAATGAATTTTTTCCAAATCCTAGTGGAAGTCGACTTAGGGCAAATTTTTGGAGGCTATATAAACCGCTCTTGTGCTGCATAAGAAGGGAGAGAATCCTTGGAGACACCATCTTTGCATAAGATTTTGGGTTTTCTTACTTAGATTTTGTTTTTCTATTTTAGTGGAGTTGGTGCATGTCAAGGAGAGAAGGAGGAGACAAACCTGAAGCTCCTTGTATCTCAAATTGGTGAATTTGTTTTTATTTAGTATTATGTTTTCTTTAATTTTTGTTAGTTTAGTTTTTACTATGTTCTAAATTTCTTTTGTTAGAGCTTGATTGATTGATTTTCAAAGACTTTTTCATGTAATAGAATTGTTTTAATTGTGTCGTTCTCTATCATGATCTTTATACTTTTAGATATTTAGCCAACTTTTGAATGAGTTTTTGATGTATGCATGATACCGGGTGGAGATTGTGTGCATGCGCATTAGTGATATTGAACCATAAATTAAATCTAGGTCAAGGTACACTAGGTTATTTATGTGGCTACGGTAGTAGATCTAGGTTGGGACTACTTAGATTGAATCCGGGAATTTCCATAAGAACTTAATGCTTTTAGGTAGTTTAAATTCACCTAAGGTTAGCGTGGGTTAACATACCTAATTAGGGATTATTAGATTGAGGTTGGCTTGTAATTCATCTTAGGGAAATTTCACCAACACAATTGGAAATTAATTTATTGCATGACAAGTTAAGAAAATTGATTATGAATGGTTAAGTGAAGTTGGATGCTCTAACGCTTTGTGATCTTGATAATTATTAATTTTCAGTTTGCTTTAGATTATTTTTACTTTACAATTTTAATTAGCTTTTAAATTCTTTAAGTTTTGACTCTTTTATATTTTAGTATTTTAATTGATTTAGTTCACTTTTTACTCGTCTTTTTGATTTGGTTAGCTAGATTTTTGGATTGATCACTTTCGGTAAATAATTGGATAATTAAAAAAAAAAACAATCCTTGAGGGAATGACACTCACTCATCACTTTATTTCTTGTCGATATTGTATACTTGCAATTCACCTAACACCTAACAAAATAATTGGCGTAAACGTGAATCAAAAAGTGGTGGACCACGGGTCAAATGTGAGGAAAAGTCCTAAAGGGGCGCCCAATAGTCCAAATTATACTATGGTTGCAATCGACTTAATTTAGTCTCAAATTTAATCCGATTTTCAGGAGATGTCAGGACTAAATATTTGGACTTCGCTTCATTTATTTATGGTTTTTCCGTTGGGCTTGGAAGTGTCGGAAAAGGAAATTTTGGATTGGGTTTCGAGCCCGTAGGTGGGCTGGTCCAAGATCGGCGGCCTAATAGGCCTTGCTCCTATTTAGCCCAGCCCATGAAGGGCCCAAGCTGGCCTGATCTCTCCATCCTGTTCAGCCCAATGGGCTTATCTTCTTGGCCCTTTTCCTTTGGTGCCGAAGTGGGCTTTGTTGGCTTGTTTTTTATTAGTGCTTGAAGCAAGTGGACCAGCCACTTGCCTTGACTTCTTGCTCAAGATTACCGGCCCATTCTCTCTCCTCCTTTCTCTCTCTTCAGCCGCCCCCACCCCAGTCTCTCTTTCTCTCTATTTTCTCTCCCTTTCTTCTCCCCCTTGTTCGGCCCTTGCTGTTCACCGCCAGAAACCACTGCCACCGCTGCCACCGGAGCTGCAGCCACTGTCCAACGTGGAGCCACCGACATCCGGAGGCCAACCGCTCACTGCTGGCCGCCCCTAGTCACTATCGGCAGCCCATCCAGCCTCTTTTCTACTGCTATAGCTACTTTCGCTTGAACAGTGCTCCGACATTGTTTGGCCGGTTTCGGTTGCCGTCCATCGTCCATCGCCACCCCCGCGTAGCCCTCACTCTTACCTTTGCGCCGGTGTCGCCGGATTTCTGACCCAAGTGAGTTAATTTCCTAATCCTTAGTTAGGGGTTAATCTTGCTTAGGTGGTTAATTAGTTTAATTTTGTGATTGATTAATTATGGATCAGTTGGTTAATTGTGCTGATTAGATTAGGGCTGACCATGGTTAATTAAAGTGACTATAGTTAGTATTAAAGTAACTATGGTTAATTAATAAAGTAACTAGAGTTAGTTAATAAAGTAACTAATGTTAGTTAGCTAATCATGGTTGAGTTAATTGACCCTAGTTAGGTTAATTTAGTAACCATGGTTAAGTTTATTAATTTTTATTATTTGATTAATTTCAGACAAGTTACTGTTCACGCGACACTATTCACACAGAAGTGAAAAATAGTTATAATTCAATGCGTTCTTGATTGTTATGATATATTGAAGTGCTAATTGTCAATTATTCCTGAGCATTATGGGGAAATACGTGGTTGATGATTGATTGGAATTGAATTTGCTTGGTTTATCGAATTTTTTTTCATGAGTAATTGGACTGTACTATTGTACGTGATTGTCAATTATTGCTTCATTTCATTATACGTGTGCCAATTCCAATAATATGTTGCATGAGCAAGATTTATGTTGCATTCACGATAAAGCAAAAGCAAAGACAAGAATGAATTGTTTGATGATGTGTTGCATGGTCAAATTAAAATCGATAGCTCGGTATAGCCGGATGACTACCAATCCTTCGGGGTTGTGCCATGGCCATTGGGTTGCCTAATAGTGGTCAGATGCGGGGCTGTGGTAGTGGGCAGGCCCCATGCTCCTTTGGGAATGCTGTCGGCGAGGGAGAGCCCATGACGTCGCCGTGCCTCAGGGAAGAGGACGATGGCTAGTCTACAATCAGTTGACCGCCAACCATAAAGTTGTGCCGTGGCCTTGATGGTCGTAATAATCGGAGCACGCGTGGGCAGTGAGATATGAGAACGTTTGTGCAATGCTCTGATTAATTACATGTCTCATACTGTTATCCTGAGATGGTTGACAGTTTCTGCAGGTCACGTGTGCTAAGGCCAAGTAGGATCGCCTGTGATTGTGTCTGTTTATTAAACTGTCTTCTACTTTTGTTTCTCTGAAGTGTGGTGATTGATGGTTGATGGATTAGGTTGTATGTTAAACTCCCGAGGTGAGCGAAGTTCCTAACTGAGGCTAGTGAAGTTCCTAACCGATGCTTTTTCAGGCCCTAGATGACGCAGTACCCGGTACGCTTCGGCGTCCCGGTGGACATGAGTACCAACGTTACCACGTGGCCAGCCTTGGGACGCAATTTTGTGTACGAGCACCATGTTACCACGGTTTGGGTGGACGAGGGGTCGAGAGATCATTATGTGCCCCATGTCTTCAAGGCGTGATTCATTAAGATGGCAGGCATTCTGTACGGTCATCTCCGAGGCTTTGACGGACTGGTCCCTCCTGTGGGGCCAACAAATGAGATTTTGGATCCTATGGATATGAATCCCCCTGATGGTGAGCTTTTAGACTCGATGACTGGAGAGACCAATCCTTCGGAGGATAGCGAGTAGGCAGTTGCAGCCTATTTCCTTTTTAACGGGCCCCTCCTCCACTTGTACAGTAATAGGTTAGCTAGGCCGGTCCCTTTTTGAGTAGACCTTAGCATGTCGCTTGTAGTAAGGCGTGTATATATTTGCTGGTGTATAGGCTAACCTTACAGATAAATTAAATAATGTTTTGTCTTTTCTCTGCTGTTATTACTGCTATCCCTGTTGTTTTTGTTTTGGGAGTTATTCGTTTCCATATGTACTTAACTATAAGATAAAATAAATTCAGTCGACGATAGTACCTGGGATGTCGTACAGTTAGACCTCAAGTGAAATGGGGTTGCCGCGAGCTTAAGAGTCGGGACGTGACAGAAAGTACAACTTAATCCAAGCTTACAAAATCTAGAAAGGCCCATAGAAAACCCTAAAAGTATGTACTCTCATGACCTCGGAAGCAAAACCAAGGCCGCGGTAAAGGGTAGCCAAAGCAAGGCGCCCCATAGATACAAGCTTGCCATGCGCAAGGTAGAAAGCAAGACCCTTTAGCTCTAGAGCAATTTAAAGGAGAGGATGGCAAAATATAAACTTTGGCAGCCAGTACAAGAGGAATGCCATGTGTTCGTCATCTTTGACCTTACCAGTTTGGCGAGCATAGGTATTCTGAAAGTAAGCGTAAGTAAGATCTGTACTTTGTTGGAAAAATGGGCGGATGTTGGGGTCAATAGAGCTAGGGTCTTCCCTATACGGGCTTAGGCCAATGATGGCATATACATGTAGCAGGGTCATTGACATGGGTCTCGATCGAAAGAAAAAATAGTTGACGGACGGAGACCAGAAGCTCGAAATACCACCGAGAATTTTGTGATTGAGCTTCCAATCGAAGACACAGAATTCAAGAGCTTTATTAATCGGGGTTAGGACACTAGGAGTGCCAATACTTTCGTATGGCGCTCACTTTGATGTCAAAACTTTTTTTTCGCTTACTTAAGTGCCATAAGTTTTAAAAAACGTTCACTTAAATACCACTCCGCCGGAAAAGCTGACGTGGCCACCGGAAAATAATATTTTAATATTTTAATTAATTTTTTTGATTTTTTTTTTTGCTTTTTGGTTTTTTTTTTTTAAGGGCCGGCGAGGGCCACCGTTGACTCTCGCCAGCCGCGGAACCCTCGCCCAAATTGGGCGAGGGCCCTCTTGCCGTCGGCCGCGAAGGCCTTTGGTGAGGCCGTCGCGGCCTCCTCGCGGCTGCCGAGGGCCATTGCGGCCTTGCCTAGGGCCAGATCTGGGCAAGGGCCGCCTGGCCTTCGCCGTCGCTACTGCGGGTGAGGCCATCGACGGCCTTGCCGGCCTCACCTAGGGCCTTCGTTGTCAACGGCGAAGGGCCCTCGCCCAATCTGGGCGAGAGTTCGATGGCCGGCGAGGGTCAACGGTGGCCCTTGCCGGCCCTAAAAAAAAAGCAAAAAAAAAATCAAAAAAATTAATTAAAATATTAAAACATTATTTTCCGGTGTCACGTCAGCTTTTTTGGTGCACATTAGCTTTTCCGGCGGAGTGGCACTTAAGTGAACGATTTTACTCCGATTTGACATTCAAGTGAGCGAAAAAAAAGTTTTGGCACTAAAGTGAGCGCCGTACGGAAGTTATGACACTCCTAGTGTACTTACCCATTATTAATCTATACCCTTTGCCAAGTTTTGCGGTGAGAAGATCGCAAAATGTTGTACCAGTCGAAGAAGACACGGAGGAAAGGATAAAAAGCCCTAAGTTTCAGATATGCAGGACTCAAGACATACTCAACGGTGTGATCCCTATGGAAAGGAAGAAGCTTTGCTACTAATTTGAGAAAACACTCGAGAAGGAAGGAGGAGGTACCAGTGTTCGAAGATATGGCTTAAGAACTATCTCCTCACTTGCGTCACTCGGTGAGCTTTGAGGCGACAAACAGACATTATCAGCAAATTCGGGAGACTGCAGCTCTTCAAGGCAGGCACGAAAAAGGGCAGGTTCCCATGAACGAGACATGGTAGGACCGAAAGGGGGCCAAGAATCAATGGATACAACAAGAAAGGGGATAACGATTGAATCTGGGAGCAAACTTCAATGGCGACAAAAAAATGAAGGCTAGAGACAAAGAAAAGTGTTGGGAGGAAAGGTCACCGAAACTGGAGACGGATATTGAGGTGAGGCTCAAAAGGTATAAGATGGTAAATATCTCTCGGGAGTTGGAAAAACTTGAGGCAAAAACCAAGGAAGATAAGATCGTGATAATTAAAAGTGGTTTAAAAAGGGGCATTTGTTAGCGCCAAGAAAAGAATGCTGGGCCTTAGGGAGGAATGAAGATGATAAAGCCCAATTGACAAGGGAGTGGTGAAGTAATATGCCATAAAATAAGGGACCAGAGAGATATTGAAGGAATCAATAGCTGCAAACCGTCCGATATAGGATGTGATAAGGACAGGAGCAGTTCCAAAGCATCGGTATCACGGTGAATTCAGGAGGGGATGAAGCGGTTAACATTGTGATGCTGAAGTTTCTAGACCCACTCGAAATTCAAATCGGTAACTAATTAATAGTGGTTATTCGAGACATTCTTCTATAAATAGCCAAGTAGGGGTAGATTATAAGAACCTTTTGCCAAATCGACAATTGCGAGCATCTCATTTTACTTTGTTATCGCACTTTTATTTTGCAATCGCAATTTTGTTTTATCCAATTCAGTTGATCTCCTGTTTCCTTTGCATTTTTCGTTTTTTTGTCGTCTAGAAACAAGTCGCTTCCTTTCTGAAATGACAAAGAATCCATATCAAATAATAAATCCGAAGCCCAGCCTCTTCGATGAAAGATATTTGTCGTGGGAGCCAATTCTCCGATGAACAATATAAATATTCCTGGAATTAATGTTGTTGCCGAGGGTAATATGATTGTTGCTTTGTATGTGCAAAATGCTTGTGGCTCTCTTGTGTATGTTTTTGTTTGAAGTTAAGGAAGCTTGAAGCTGTCGTTGTAATTTTGAATAAGTTCTTATACAAATGTATCTCAAAGAATAAAAAAGGGGTAATGAAGCATTTAGGCGTAGGAGCGAGATTTGTTGTAAACAAAAATGAGAGACAACCCGATATATTTTGCGAAAAAAAGGAATATTTTAAATACATTTTTCGAGAAATGATTACTTATATTGCTTAAAATAATTAGTGACTGGTTGAGGCAAGTCTTACAAGGGGCTAGGCGAGGCCAACCTTTCCTTGCGAAGCAAGGTAAGCCTAGGCAAGCCTCACCAGTGGATTGGCCCAGTGGCTAGGCAAGCTTGCCCTTGTGTAGCGACAATGAGATGAGCTCGCCTTTGCTCAATCCGGCTTGGCCGGTCGCCAGTAGTCGGCTATAGGGCTAGTCGCTAGAAGGAGGAGGGAGGAGGTTAAAAAAGGAATAAAAAAGAAAAGATAAGAAATTAATAGCAAATTCAAAAAAATAAAATATTATTAAAAATTTGTCTGTCGGCGTTGGCCGGCGTTCACATCGGCGTCAACCTACTAAATTTAGTTGAATGTACTAAATTGGCACAATTACAAAAGATTTAGAACTGAATCGGCATAATTACAACAGATTTAGGATTTTTTAAATAATTTTCCCAATCAAAATTATTAATTCGTCTTCAGAGGGAGTTCACTTTTCAATTGGTATGAAGAACACTCGCACATTTGATGAAGCTTTGCAATGTAACTTCCAAGAAGATGGACGAGAATAATTTGACTATTTTGGAGATTAGCATCTACTGTTGTTTTCTTCCCGCGACCAATGTGAAAAGTTAATGCATCTCAACCAATAAAACATTTCCGAGACCCAACTATACAATTATTTTTCTTGTTTGTGCTTTTCATCACTGTCGTGATGAATTTCCATGATATTTCGGATGCTGGCTGCATTCCGGAAGAAACAACGTCAAGAAATATTGAATCGGCTTAGCGAGATTACAACTAATAATAATAATATAATTGTTGGCATTGCGTAAGTACATTCATACGCTAAAGTTATCTTCCTACCTAATTCTGTTTTTAAATGAAATAGCCAATTTCTCTATCGTTACCCACAACCTATTTTTAAAAGGTAATTATTGATTCATAACCTTAGGGGGAATGTCGCTATCCTAAGGTTCCATCCATATTACCTTACTGGATGATATAACAATGACCAGGACTTCCACCATAATAAAAGACCAGGATACATAACTAATGACTGCTGAGACAGACTTATGAATTTTTCATTTTTCAAGCCAAATCAGACTTATTAGTTATCCTCGGCCTAGATCAATACAAATTGAAAGTCTGACAATATTTAATTATAAACAGCCAGCAATAAAAAAAATAAAAAATCGCTTGTGGTCCTTCAGAATTCATTAACGGATTTATTTAGTTGGCTTGAATAAATGTTCCCGCAACTATCTTTGAAAAGTCAAAGTCAATAGTTGTCCATCAATAAAACATTTCCAAGCAGCAAATATTTTATTATTTTCCTTGTTGGCCTTTTGTTACAGTCTCATGGCTATGTAGAAATCCCAAAATGCAATTTTTTTTTTTTTTTTTCGGGTAGTAGCCATTCATTTTTCTAAACTTTTATGATGATGTGCCCTATCAAATAAAGAAGCTTAGTCGCAATGAATGACCAATCCTTATGACGTGTTTCCAATCTTATTTAAATACTGCGTTTGGCAAATCTTTTAATAATGGACCCGACTTTCCTGAACGATACGGAAACCGCGTGCCGTTTTTTATTCAAATCTTTTTTATTGGTTTTCAACCACCAAATCCAATTACCTAAGCACTACTGCAGTAGATGAAAACCGTGTTTTCTCATTTTCTTACGAACAACAACAACCAAAGATATTTCCTGAGAAATGGATACGCACATTGATTTTTTTTTTTTTCGAAAACGCATATTGATTAAGAGGAGGTAAATTGGTTATTTTAGGAAACATTTTTTTTTTGTCGTGAAAGACGAGTAGAATGGGCTGCTGGAAAAATAGTGATGCACCGTATGTTCTATTAAATAGATAATAAAAGAATTAATGAAATAGAAGAGATGCAATACCGCTTTATAATGACTCAGTCTTCGACTTGGCTTACTCTCTCCACTCTTCCAACTCCAGCAGCCACAACAAGGTCGAAACCTATTATGCAATCCTCGAAATCTTCTACATGTAGCTTGATTAGATGATTCTATAATCTCGAGCACATATCATAACACTATAACTCAAACTCTTTCCAAATAACAGATGCACAAGCTTGTACAGAAAAGTATAATCAGATTTATACAGCTTCTACACCCAAGAATAACGGGAAGTGAGCACTCAAAATATGGACTAATTTTGTTTGTTTTACCCCAGCTTTACAACTTCTGGGTTGGGTTGGAGAAAAAAGAAATGGAAAATGCAACTAAGCAAGTGTGGAGGACTTTGACTTGCTTTCCTCGCCTCAAACTGTGAACTAAATTAGTTAACAACCATGATTTGGAAGTCAGGAGCTTTCCGGATAATTAACCAATCGTAATTAATTCAAATGTGAATATTCATCTCCTCCTCTCATAACCTTCTTTTAAATTTAGATAAGCAAGTCGTAATCAAATAAACAATTTTCAATTGAGAATTTTGCAAATATCTCCATTGTGCAAATCAACAACGCAATGTCTGTGGCACTTTATATATACTTCATTACTAAATCTGATTATTCAGGCTGTTTCCCAGCTTAATTTCTAAACTCGAGTTGGTTTGACTGCAATTATCTTAATTTGAGTGGGATGCTATGCTAATTTGATTTTATGTAATCTGGATTGATATGGTTCCTGATTTATCGATTTCATGTAAATATTCTGAATATTCAGTTTCTTGCAAAAGATGTTATGCTACAGGCCCACTACTTCTTCATTCATGGCCTATTTTTTTGTTTGATTGATCTCCCTTTCGTATTCATTCATTCGACCTGAGGCAAAAGAGAAGTCATAGAAAGAAAGGTTCTTTCATGCAATGGATAACGGGCCGGCCTCCTATGGATTCCTCCAACTCCATGAATGAGGGGAGGAGTGATTGAGAACTACGAGGGGGTCGAAATGAATTTGGTTCTTTGTATTCAATAAGTATTGCATGACCAAATAATTCAAGGAGGCTTCCAAAATCATCCATTTCAACCATTAACGGAACCAAGTCGCTGCCTAGACCCACCGAAGGGGTCCACTCCGAGTCTAGTCTCAGTTCAATCCTCCTTTCCAGTGGGAGAAGCATCCGAACAAGCAGTGGGTGCAGAGGCGAACTCTCCATCATTTGGATTCGATCCATCAGTGACAAGAGAAGGCGGCTGGAGCTGTAGGGAGCCGAGGAGCAAGGCAGTAGATAAGATAGAAGAAGGGGCCAGGCTCCCGGTGGAGCAGAGGAGACGGTTAGGATAACGAACTTGAAACGCGGAGCGCTTTGATTAAATGTCCCATCATTGAGAATTCTCCGCAGAACGCTTATACACCACTGGTGAGCGGGCCGAAGTAGTGCTTGTTTCAAAGAGGCATGCTATCATGTCTACGAAGACTGGCTTTTTTCACTTCTTAGAAAGCCACAGCAAAGCTTAATCCCTCCCTTAAAGTATGAATGCCGGGTCGAAGGTCCAGTACAGTAGGTAGCAGGCGTGTTCGGTTTTGGCTCCCGAGCGAGAACGAGACAATTAGTGTTATAAAAAAAGGATTCAATTTATTTTCCTGTTAACTATAAATGATTTGAAAAGGTAGGGTACAGTCAAGCCCTCAAAGTTCGTCACGTTATTTTGTCACGTTTGGGAATACCAGTGACGTAATAATAAGATTCTGATATACAGACATACGTACAAACATAGGCACATATAATTCTAGTCATTAAACTAAGTCCAACTTAGGTTAAATTCTGATAAATATATAATAGTTTCAATTTTAGTCTTTACGTTAATTCCAATGCCAGATAAGTCTCTTCACTTTAAACGCTATTGGTGTATTTATTTATTTTTCACTCTAATGGTGTTTTTAAATAGAATCCACGTTTTAATATTTAATTTGGAAAATTCAGTGGCCAAACTGATGCAAAATAGACAAGATATACATCAACACAAAACAAATCAATCAAAAGACGAAAGTGCATCAAGAAAAAAATGAAGAAGAGATGACTATTATATCGATTCAGATGTTAAAAATTTTCGGCAATCATTTTAATGATATTGGACAAGCGAAATCAGATTGATAAGCAGTTCATATCAAAGTGAATTAAAATACCATTATTTTTCATATCAAAATAATGTGATCGGACCGATTTCCTAGAACAGCATCTAGTCTTGATTGTGAATTTTCGTTTTCCAAGCTAAATCGGCAAACCACCAAAATTAACTAATTGACAACTACGATCAACGTTCATTTGTCGTCCTGTTCATTTCAACAAGGTGCCGGCATTTTAGTTTTTCCTTTTTCAAAGCAAAAAATAACTCATTAAATTTACCGTCAAAACTGAAAAAAGCTTATTTCAGCTTCAAAAAAATTATATAGTTTGCATGTTAATATTTTTACTTTTTAATTATATCAAGTGTTCGGTATTAAGTATAATTCAAATTGTGAAAGTTGTAGGACATTAAAAACATGAAAAGTAGAATGTAAAAGATAAACTTACTAGGTTTTACTGTTTTGATTTCCTAGAAATGAAAATTTTCTTTTATTTCTGTCAAAAGACTAAACTGCTTCAGTCGTACGAGCTGGCACTATTTGATGCTTTGATTGGGCCTGTAAAACGGTGGAGATACTAAACCATTTTTGTTGCAATAAAATGAGTTTGATGTTTCATCCAATTTGACAACAAAATAGTGCCATTACGATAGCATGACCTTGCCGAGTCGTATATCAATCACATATTGATCATGTGTGACCTGTCGCCTAAACTGGGAAGCTTCCAAGATAACTCGTAAAACACGTTTTACTTTTTTGACATGTCTTTTAAACTTGACCAATGGACAAAAACTTGACCAATTTTGTTAATTGCATATGCTATGAGATCAATACGAATTATTTAGAGTCAACAGACATATTGAAGAGTTTGATGTATACCAAATTTATATAACGTTGTTGGACATATGGATTTCTTACAACACCTGAGATATGTGCAAATCCATATTGAATCCCCCTACTAATCACAAGTTTCAATTTTGATTTTATCAGCCGCATCAATTATAGTAAGTTTATGCAATATTTACACAAAAAATTAAAGTCCCTTGTCTCGCGATGCAAGATGGAGGAAGACTTTGGACATGCTTTCCCTCGCCGGTCTTTTCTTTTCTTGCCTTTTTTTGAAGTAGGTTTTATCGGCTTTTGCCTCTCACTTTCTTTGCATCTGAGCAAGTGATATGGTGGAAGACTTTTTACTTACTTTCCCTTACCAGTCTTTCCTTTCTTCTTTCTTTCTATTGACTGGGTTTTGTAGGCATTTGCCTTATCCCCTTCTTTGGTCGGAAGAAAAGGATAGGAACGTGCGACCAAGCAAGCAAGATATTAGAATACTATGACCTGGGACTTGTGTGCTATCCAGACAATTTTAAATTTCGAACTAAAATATATCAAGCTACTCACTGTTAGGTCATAATTAATAAAATAGTTCACATTGAGAATTTTGCAAATCAATCCATTTGGCAAATGAAAAACATACTAACGGTGGCACTCTACATTCCCTCTATAGCCAAATCTGATTATCTAGGTTGCTTTCTAGCTTTATTGCTAATATCAAGTTGTTTTCACTGCAATCATCTCGTTTTGATGGTCTAATATCCTAAAAAACTCCAACTTTGGTTTTTGTCCCAATTTTACGTTTTATCTCATAAAAAACCTCTAACTTTAGGTCTAGTCCCAATTTTATTATAAACTTTTTTTTTTTGGTCCCACAGAAAACCCTCAATTTTAGATCATGTCCCAATTCTACCTTAAACTTTTTTTTTGTCCGATGAAGAACTCCAAACTTTAGGTCTTATCCCAATTTTATCCCTAAAACTCTTACAATCTCACAAAAAGCTACAAACTTTTCTTGAGTCACAAATTTGCTCCCATAACCCTCCATTCAAAATTTCTCATTGACAATTGAGAGATGAGAAACTCACAAGATGAGCTCTTTGTGCGTCCTGAGCATGAGCTCTTTGACTACGAGAGATGAAACATTTTCCAAGCTTGAGAGATCGACGAGCGCAAAATCCCCAAGGGTGATTTTGACAGAGGGTTAATGGAGAACAAATTTGAAAAGTCAAGTAAAAGTTAGTGAACTTTTATGAGACAACAAAATTTAGATTGAAATTGAAACTGAACTTAAAGTTAGGATTTTTCTACAAGACAAAAAAGAAGTTTAGGGTAAAATTGGTATTAGACCTCAAGTTAAGGGTTTTCTATGAGACAAAAAAAAATTTTAGAGTAGAATTGAGAATTGACCTAAAGTTAGGGGTTTTTGATGGGACAAAAGAAAAACTTAGAGTAGTTGAGACATAACCTAAAATTGGAGGTTTTTATGAGACAAAAGGTAAAATTGGGACAAGAGTTATAGTTGAAGGTTTTTTAGGGTATTAGGCCTTATTTTTTTGAGTGGGATGCTAGATATATTTGAATTTGATTTTATGTAATCTTCATTGATATGATTTGCTATTTAACGAATCTCACAAGTATACGAAATATTATTAGTGTCTTTATGTTTAATGAGTGGTATCATATATCTGTCCAGATTTATTTGGGATCTAGATCTGTATACTATAAATGATCATTTGAAAGGGTAGGGCATAGCCAAGCATTCAAAATTTTCACATAATTTTGTAACTAAGTAACAATGTGAATGACTCTTTTCGATCTCTTATATAAGTTTCACTACTTTTATTTATAACGCCCAACACTTCATGAAGTGAGGTAAAAATTATAACACATATAAATGATAATTTTCATTTTATAATTAAATCGATTCCAAGTGAGGTTAAGATTATGACACATATATGATAATATTAATTTAGTAATTTTAACAATTAAATTAATTTGCTTTTTAATATTGATTTGGGAAACTCAGTGGCCAAACCAATGCAAAATAGTCAAGATATACACGAACACGAAACAAATTAATCAAAAGATGAAAGTGCATCAAGGAGAAAAAAAAGATTATTCGAAGGATTATTCGAAGGAATATTCGAAGTGCAGCGCCTTTTGCCCCATCCCCATGACGCCAGAGACTGAAAGGTTGTTATATTGAGAGCCTACGCTCAGATCCAAGCACACCCAAAAAGCAAACATACCTGAGAGAAAGAAAGGATTTCATATCTGTGGTGTTTAAAGATCCTACAATGGAGGAAGGGACGAATTCACAGGCATCATTTGGACCTCCCTATGAGGTTTTTCTAAGTTTTCGGGGAGTTGACACCCGTTATGGATTCACCGATTGTCTTTACCATAATATGATTGAAGCCGGGATCCTTGTCTTTAGAGACGATGAATCTCTCCATGTTGGTAAAAAAATTGGTGGCGAACTTCTACGAGCAATTGAAAACTCCATAGTCTACATTCCGATATTCTCCAAGAATTATGCGTCCAGTCACTGGTGCCTTCGAGAGCTTGCATACATGGTCGAGTGTGCCTCGAAATCAAATGAGAACAAGGAGATTCTGCCCATTTTCTTTGATGTGGAACCTGAAGATGTCAAGCTCAAATCAGACTTATATAGCCAAGCTCTTTCAAAGCACAAGGATGAGTTTAGCACAGAAATGGAGTCTTGGAAAAAGGCTCTTATCAAGGTGGACGAGATAAAGGGATGGAATTTGAAGAAAGATCAAGGGTAAATGTCTAAACTTGTCAACTTTCGTATGTATATTTCGTTTTCCTCCCTCTTCGGTTGGATAGCTGTGTTGTTGGCGAAACTATAGTTTTTCCGTCTAGTTGATTGTATACAGTTTAAATAGGGGTCGTGGCCTCTATTGGCCACTATATTAGCAAGTGTTGATAGTTTGTTAGTAAGACAAACAAAGACGTGTTCTGTCCCACGTAGAAAGTTGTGAGTGTGTGGATCGATATATACATATGAAAGTCTTGTAGCCTTAAATTTAGACCGCTGAGTGGGCTGGACGTTTCAATGTTCATTTTTCAACAACTTCCTTCTTTTAATTTTCGTTTCTTTCTGAAAGTATAGCGTTTACTCTCCGATTATTTCCTTTTGAGAGTTGGAGAAAAACCAGAATTGCTATTGATTCCATTCTTCCACCGCGCTGCCTGCCAACCACCGCAGCAGCTCGTCCATCAGTCGCCGCCACTCCTCCTTCGCCACCCCAACACCAAGCCGCTGGAAGCCACCTCTGAGCCATCTGGTCCCCGCCCTTTCTCTCTCATTCACTCTGGTGAGTCGGATCCGGGGTCTGGACGTTGGTTCTGATGCCACCGAGGCCATATCTGGTGTGGCCGACCTTGGGCAACATCAAATCTGGTGTCGCCCCAAGCCGATGACGCCATCCTCGGTAATCACAAGGCCACGACTCTCGTGAAGTGGAGAATTGAGGCAAGGCAGAAATGTTGGGTCGACCGGGCACGACAGGTGACGGCACTAGAAAGCGATGGTGACGGTGCAGGGAGGCGAGTGATGTCAACAGCGGCGTGGCAGTGGCAGGGGCCGACGGTGATGGGGACTAAAGTTGGGGAGCGGAGAGAGATTGGCAAAAATCAGAATCGTTTTGGTGTCCAGATTTTTTAGCGTAATTTTCCGAACATGTGAGGGCAATTTAGTCACTTTAGGAGTAATTTTACAATATAAAAGTTATCCCTGACATGGTTTTTACCTCTTGGCAGCCAAGGAGATCTCATATGTTCTGTAATCCGAACCGTTTCGGTTAAGCTGAAGATTGCATATGAAAATATAACTGAACATCTGGTTGGAGTTGATGATCGTGTAGAAGCTATAATCAAAATGTTGGATGTCAAATCCGATAGTGTACGATTTCTCGGAATCCATGGAATGGGCGGTGTGGGCAAAACAACCCTTGCTAAGGTTGTCTTCAACACACTATCTTCTAGCTTTGAACGAAGTTGTTTCCTTGCAGACATTCGTGAATCATCAAAAGGCAATAATGGTCTGGTAAATTTGCAAAAACAATTGCTATCCAAGCTCCTTGGTTCTCATTCTGTCAGCCAAATTTATCATGTGAATGATGGGATCAACATGATTAATAGAGGAGCACTTAGAAATAAAAAACTTTTCATTGTTCTTGATGATGTGGATGAGAAAGAGCAACTGAAATGTCTAGCTGAAAAAAGTAATTGGTTCGGTTCTGGTAGTAGAATTATCATAACTACTAGGGACCAAAGTGTTCTAATGATTGGGGGAGAAGTAACGGATGAAGGCCTTGTAAAAAAGCCTGCAAATGTTTCCACTTACGAAGCATGTGAAATGGAATTTGATCATGCTCTTAAGCTTTTCAGTAGGCATGCCTTTAGAAGAGACTCTCCACCAGATCATTATGTCTCCCTTTCAGAAGAAGTTGTCTCCACTTTGGGAAACCTTCCTTTAGCTCTGGAGATTATAGGTTCATCCCTTAGTGGTAAGTCTGAAGCATTATGGGTAGACACATTGAAGAAGCTAAAAGAAGCTCCTCCCATGGGAGTCCAAAGAAAATTGCTCATAACTTATGAAAAGTTGGATTATTTACAAAGGCAAGTATTTTTGGATATTGCTTGTTTTCTTGTTCATATCGATAAAACATACCCTTTCTACATGTGGGATGACTGTGGATACCACCCACACGATGCCATTGAAGTCCTCTTTCTCATGTCCTTAATAAAAATCAAAGATGACAATACTTTTTGGATGCATGACCAAGTACGGGACCTCGGAAGAGAAATCGTCCGTCAAGAGAATTTCAAAGATCCTAGCGAGCATAGTAGGGTGTGGAACGGTGAGGATGGGCTATGCATTCTAAAGCAAAAAGAGGTAAAAAAGGGAACAACACTTTATTTTCCTGCGAATTGTTTTAGACTACTCTTGCAAAATGAAAATTTATGGCTATTTGAGGTTGCAATTGTTTGCTTTTGACCTTACGTGTGGACTTCGTGGTGTTTCCATTTTCAGGGAAGTAGGAAAATTGAAGCACTATTCCTAGAAACACATGGATTTGATGAAGACACTCTAACGTGTGATTCATTTGCTAATTTACGAAACCTGAGGCTCCTTTTAGGGAATGGGATATCCCTTGTTGGAGATTTCAATAATCTTCTCTCCAGTTTTAGATGGCTTTCTTGGCAAAGTTGCCCTCCCGAGTTTGAGGCAACAAACTTTCATCCAACTAATTTAGTTGTTCTTAACCTTTCATGGAGCTATATTTCAGAGGAATGGAATGGCTGGAACCAAATCAAAGTATGATATGAGTCCCACTCCTAGTATATGCATATTGTTTCTTTGCCATTTTTTTCCTACAAGTCATTTCTTCATATATGTTTTATCAAATTGTTTTGTAGGAAGCCAATAAACTAAAAGTACTAGATCTTAGCCACTGTGGATACTTAAAGAGAACACCTGACTTGTCTACCTGGGTGTCCTTGGAGAGATTGATTCTTGAAGGGTGTGAGAGGTTAATTGAAATTGACCCGTCCATTGGTAAGTTAAATTTCCTAACTGCATTGAACTTGAAGTATTGTGATTCTCTTCGAGAGTTGCCCGAAGAAATAGGATGTCTACAAGCTTTGATAGAGATTGTCATGCCTAATAGTCTACATAGACTTCCGGAGACGTTTGGCAATTTGAAGTCATTGTTGACTTTTGATGTACCATATGGACAAATTAGAAAATTGCCGGACTCGATTGGAGGACTAGTGAAAATTAGGCGGTTGGATTTAACGTTTACATACTTAAAGAAACTTCCTGACTCTATAGGAAAATTGCAATCATTAGTCGAGTTGAATTTGTCATCAACGAGTATTGATCTCCTACCCGATTCAATCGGTAATCTAAAGCAACTGAAAGTACTTAGGATGAGTGACATATGTGGGATAACAAAATTACCAAGTACGATCGGGTTGATGGAAATGCTTGAAGAGTTAGATGCTAGTGCATGTCACAACTTGACGGGAGAAATCCCTAAAGAAATTGGGAGACTGTCTTGTTTGAGGATCCTAAACTTGTCGGACACATGCATATCCAAATTACCCACCACGATGAGTTGCCTCTCTAATCTCCAAACACTTGCTCTAGAACCATGTCCTCAGCTTAAACAGTTGCCGAAACTTCCTCCAAATTTGACTTGTTTGGGATGGGCCGCTGATAGAAGATATGATTCCTCATTTGGCTTAACGGTACATGAGCAGGAGACAGTCCATGCTCTTGCCACTAGCATTAGTGCCCCATCTCAGCAAACACTTGTCATTGCTCTTCCCATTAGCATCGGTACCCTATCTCAGCTAGAAACACTAACATTGTCCTGCAAAAACATGCAATTCCTCCCCCAGCTACCATCTAGTTTAAGAGAGTTAAGACTGCGAGATCTATCAACCACACGTTCGCCGGATTTTTCCAATTTGAAAAACTTGTCAACCATGGAATTGTATTATTGTTCAATGCCTGAATTCTCTGGTATATTTGATGCTGAGTTGGAGTTCCTCAGTATGGAGCTCTGCAAGTTTAGAAAAGTAGACGCACTGTTTCAGTTGGAAATGAAAAGATTGAGATCTTTAAGGATATATTGGTGTGAGTTCCTCCCAGAAGTACTTGATTTGTCGCGCATGAAGAATCTGGTGGGCGTATTTCTGTCAGATTGCAAGTTGTTAGTTGAGATTCGCGGCCTTGAAGAATTGGGATCACTTTGGTTCTTATCAATTGATCATTGCAGTTCTATGGAGAGCATGTCAGACCTATCGAAATTGAAACAGCTATGGACGCTCAGAGTATCAAATTGTCCGAAGCTAAGAAGTGCGGAAGGTCTAAACCACTTGAAATCTTTAAAGGAGTCGACAATTTTCAATGCTGGAGAGTTTGGGGGAGACAACTGAAATTTGAATTTAGATTTTTCTATTATTAGTTGACACCTTTCAAGCTTTATTGATGTCACGATGACACCTTTTACGGATCCGTACACTCGGATTGTCCGGCAATTATGATGTCGTCTCTGTGAGGAAGTCTGAACAGGACTTGATTGTTAAGGCTTAATGTGGTCCTTTATATACATAAGAAGGTTTTTCCATGACAAATATTGATAACAATTACGGCCCCATTAAGATTGAGACGCTACTTGAAGATAAGGTATATAGAGAGTTTAGCACGTCTCAAACCTCGGCACATGAACTGAACCAAGAATGACTTGGTCCTGGAAACTCAATTCTCTCCTGGAACTCAAGCTCAGAGACGGTGTGAGTTACTCGGAGAAGTGAGCAACGGAGAAGGGAGTTAATGAACCCCCATCTTAGAAATGTTGAAGAACGAACGGACGAGAGACCTTGAGGAGCACTGCAGGGGCGTGGAGGCGAAGCCAAATTATTTGCCTTCTGCTGCGGATTAGGCTTACAAAGACCAAAAAATGAAGCTGAAGGCACGCTCGAATAATGCCAAAACTTGCGGTGTGGAACAGCAATGTCCTCACTTTCAACATTCAACGACTTCATCGGCAGTGGAATGTAATTACTTCCTTCCTTGATTCCATTTTGCTAACAAATGTCTGGCGTTCTTATCTGAGTTGTGTTTTCCATGATCCCAGAGGTTCGGCTCCATAAGGTTCTTTCTAAGAGCTTCGTTAATACGGCCTGGCCTCTTCAGACTAAAAAAGGGACAGGTACTATATGTTGAATCCATTCCTCTTTCTTATGCATGTATAAGATGACCTTTGTGAGAGAATAGTGGTGTGATTTCTCCCATTCACTCATAGTATGCAATAATAACTCGTAAAAGGTTCTAATTTTGCTTTTGAAATTACACGTCGACTGCCGAATTGTTTGTGTTGACGTCATCCTCCTCGTCATTATTATTGTTAAGTAGGTCTGTATGCCTGAACAATTTGCTGGAAACTTGGGTGCTTCATAGTAGTGGCTTCCATATCCATTTTAGTTAGTCATTTGTGTGTTAGGGGTTGGCATGTCATATTTGCCAACTTATAATGTGTTATTGTCTATGGATATCATATATATTGTTTACTGGTGAAATATGAGCTATTTGCTACTATTGGGAGTATCTATTCCTTCCAGAAGTGAAAATCTTGCACAATTTAGATGTCCTAGTAGTGACCATTGCTAGCAATACGCTAGTTCTTCTAGCTAGATTCTAATATTGTTAATGTTGCAATGGAACAGGTAGAGTATTCATCTTGGTAGTAGGCCTTGGCTTTTTCCATTTTTTTTTTCAAAAATATCGTTAGGCACTTACATTTGATAACAACAGCTTTTGAGATTAAAACATAATGATATGTCCAACCAGTTCTGCAGGAATGACGTAGACTACTTCTGCATCTGGAGCTTTTGGGCGCGAATGATAACCATTTTGGCTAGAAATTAATTTCTGATTTCTATTTCTATTTCCAATGATTTTTCAAGTAAAAATATGTGTTTAATAATGACACAAAACTTATATTTCCTGTATAGAAATTCATTTGATTACGACACAAAATTTCTCCATTTTGAGCGGTGGTGAACAACCGGGGTGCTGCGACAGTGGGTGACTGGCGATGATGGTGGCGGCAGGTGACCAATAGTGGCGATAGCAATCAACGACCAACAACGGCGATGGCAACAGGCGATTAGTGGCGGCCAGTGATCAACGACTGTGACATCCTCAATTCGAACCCTATCTCAGATGCAAGGAATGGTCTAAAGTATTAATGCGCCGATAGCAAAAATAGAGCACGATCAATTCAAGGATAATTCCTGAGTCAACTATCCGATTGGGAAAAGCCATTAAGGATGGAAATGCACTCAACCAGAGAATTCAACCATGGAAAGACAGCTCAACCATAAAGATCGATGTGAGACAATTTTAAGCTGTCACAAGTCAATTAGTGAACAATTATAGATTGTTTGGCATAAGCATATATAGCCGAATTGCGAGTGATTTCGCATGGTTACAATACTAATTTTGAACGATCCTAAACTGATTCCGCATGATCGTGTACTTCAAGGTGAGCAATTGGTTCTATATGATTACATGACAACCAATGGTCATCCATAAATCGAACAAGCACAAACATTGATTGATATTAAATCAACTGTAGGTCGAATATGCAAAAACCTTAAAAGCCACCCATTTGTATAAGTCGTGCCAAAGTCATTTTCAATCGATTTTAGCCACAAATTACAATTTAGTTACGGGTGTCGATCTCTAAAGAATTAATGGGCAATCTTTTTATACGACACTTAATCAAACCCCATGATTATCGTTAAACCCCTAATCTTTGGACAAGTGGAAGTGTTTGGAAGCCCAATGGAGATTCACGTCCAAGAGAGAGAAGAAACCCAAGAAGCCTATGAAACCTTGTCTTGCCCAAGCCTAAGCCCAAGTCAAGCCTATTGATAGTCTTGGAAGCTAGTACATTAATGCCCATATATATGAATGGTGTTCTATGCTATTAGCCTCATTAATGCACCTTCTAGAAGCTTAGTTGTGATGAAACTTGGCCTTTGGCCTTGCAAGAGGAAGGGGGCGCCTACTTGGGGAGACAAGGAGGGGATGAGCTAGTTAGCTCATTTGTTTGGCTTCCAACTTAAGCCATGTGCCCTAATTAGTAGCCTATGATGATTCAAAGAGAGACTTGGAGGAGGAGCATGCAAGAAGGATTCTTGGCCTTGCTTTTGCTTAAATGAAGGGATTTCATGGGAAGTGTAACATCTTGAAAATCGACCCCATTTTGGGATTTTATAAAATGGCGACGTTAGTTGAATGCCTGGTCAGTACAATTATTCCAAGCTATTCGTTCTTGGGAAACTGGATTATAAGGAGGCGTCGATAGGAAGTGATACGTGTACGACTCGCAATTTCAATCAGAAACGAACCCTTTGACCATGAAGACCTGGGCGGGAATGATATCCTCTAGTACTAGACTTTTAGGGAAATGGAAATAAATCGATTCGGCAGAAGTACAAAGTAAGGTTGTGGGTGATTTCCGCACAATTTCGATACGAACTACGAATGACGCTAAACGGAATCCTTTTTATTTTGTACTAGGAATTATCAATTGAGCCCCCGGGATCACATGAAAATCGAGGAACGTCCCTGACTTGAGAATTGGCGTAAATGTGGATCAAAGATTGTTTGACGATGGGTCAAATGGGAGGAAAAGTCCTAAAGAAGCACCTGATAGTCCAAATTGTACTACGGTCGCAATCGACTTAATTTAGCCTTGAATTTAATCCGATTTTTGGAAACCGACTTCTCAGCGATGTCAAGACTAAATATTTGGACGTCACCTCATTTATTTTTGGATTTTTTATTGGGCTTAAAATTGTCGGAAAAGGAAAATTTGGACCAGGTTTCGAGCCTGTAGGTGGGTCGGCCCAAGACTGGCAGCCTAATGGGCCTTGCGCCCATTCAGCCCAACCCATGAGGGGCCCAAGCTAGCCCAATCTCTCCTCCATTCTCAGCCCAATGGGCTTCTCTTCTTGGTCCTTTTCCTTTAGTGCCCAAGTGGGCTTTGTTTGGCTTGTTTGTGCTTGTTTTTTATTGGTGCTTGAAGCAAGTGGACTAGCCACTTGCCTTAGCTTCTTATCCAAGTTCCCCAGCCCATTCTCTCTCCTCCTTTTTCCCATCCCAGCCGCCCAACACCAGCCTTTCTCTCTCTCCCTCTCTTTTTCTTCCTTTTCTCCTCTCTTCTACCGTCCCTATTGTTCACCGTCGAAAACAGCCGCCGCCGGAGCTACTGCCACCATCCAGCATGGAGCCGCCAAAGTCTGGAGGCCAGCCGTTCACCACCGCCACCCCTAATCCCCGCCGGCAGCCCATCCGGCCCATTTTCCGCCGCTGCTGCCCTTTCCATTGGAACAATTTTTCCAGCACTAATTTGGTTGGTTTCGACCGCTATCCGTCGTCCGTCGCCGTCCCCGAGCTAACCCCGCGTAGCCCTCACTCTTATTTTCACGCCGGTGTTACCGGATTTTCGACCCAAGTGAGTTAATTTCCTAATCCTTAGTTAGGGGTTAATCTTGCTTAGGTAGTTTAATTAGTTAAATTTGTGCTTGGTTAATTATGGATTAGTTTATTAATTGTGCCGATTAGATTAGGGTTGACCATGGTTAATTAAAGTGACTATAGTTAGTAATTAAAGTAAATATGGTTAATTTAGTAACCATGATTAGGTTAATTGATCTTAGTTAGGTTAATAGTAACCATAGTTAAGTTTATTAATTTTTATTATTTGATTAATTTCGGATGAGTTACTGCTCATAGTTACTATTCACGGGTACTGTTGACGTGGCACTATTCATGCAAAAGCAAAATATAGCCATAATTTGATGCGTTCTTGATTGTTAAGTCATATTGAAGTGCTAATTGTCAATTATTCTTGAGAATTATGGGGAATACGTGGTTGATGATTGATTGGGATTGAATTTTCTTGGTTTATCGAATTTCTTCATGAGTAATTGAACTGTACTGTTGTACGTGATTGCCGATTACTGCTGCATTTCATTATACGTGTGTCAATTGTAACAATATGTGGCATGAGCACGAATTATGTTGCATTCACGACAAAGCAAAAGCAAAAGCAAAAACAAAGACAAGAATGAATTGCTTGACGATGTGTTGCATGGTTAGATTAAAATTGATAATCCCGTATAGCCGGATAATTGCCAATCCTTCGCGGTTGTGCCATGGCCTTTTGGTCGCTTGACTTCGGTCAAATGCCTGACAAGGGTCAGTTGCAGAGTCGCGGTAGAGGCCGGGCCCATACTCATTCGGGAATGTCGTCAGTGGGGGATAGCCCATGACGTCGTCGTGCCTTAAGGAGGAGGACAATGCCTGGTCTACAACCAGTTGACCGCCAACCAAAAGGTTGTGTTGTGGCCTTGATAGTCGTAATAATCGGAGCACGTGTGGACATTAAGATATGAGAACGTTATGTGCAATGCTCTGATTATTTACATGTCTCCTACTGTTATTGTGAGATGGTTGACAGTTTCTGCAAGACACATGTGCCAAGGCCAAGTAGGATTACATGTGATTGTGTCTGCTTATTAAACTGTTTTATGTTTTCATTTCTCTGAGGTGTGGTGGTTGATGGTTGATGGATTAAGTTGTATGTTAGACTCCCAAGGCGAGCGAAGTTCATAACCGAGGCTTAGGACTTTAACTTGCTAAGTTTATCTCAATCCGTCGTGGTTAACCTTTTCAAGCCTTAGATGACGCAGTACCCGGTGCGGTTCGGCGTCCCTATGGACATGAGTACCACCGTTACCACGCGGCCAGCCCTAGGCCGCAATTTTGTGTATGAGCACCATGTTACCACAATATGGGTGGACGAGGGGTCGAGAGACCATTACGCACCTCACGTCTTTAAGGCGTGGTTCATTAAGATATGAGGCATTTTGTACGGTCCTCTCCAAAGCTTTGATGGACCGGTCCCTCCTGTGGGACCAACAGATGAGGTTTCGCATCCTATGGATATGGATCCTCCTGATGGCGAGCTTTCAAACCCGATGACTAGAGAGACCAATCCTTCGGAGGATAGCGAATAGGCAGCTGTGGCCTATTATCTTTTGATAAGCCCCTCCTCTACTTGTATAGTAACAGGTTAGTTAGGCCGGTCCCTTTTTTAGTAGGCTTTAGCATATCGCCTATAGTAAGGTGTGTATATATTTGCTAGTGTACAGGCTAACTTTACAGATAAATAAAATAGTGTTTTGTCTTTCCTCTGTTGTTATTACTGCTATTCTTGTTTCTATTTTGGGAGTTATTCGTTTCCGCATGTGCTTAACTATAAAATAAAAATAAATTGATCGACGATAGTGCTTGGGAAATTGTACAGTTAGACCTCAAGTGAAATGGGTTGTTGCGAGCTCGAGAGTCGGGGCTTGACAACCTCGTCGATTTTGGTATCAAAGCCTAGTTGACTAATGGAGTGATAAGGTGCAATGAGTCTTAAGATGGGGCGTGGGGATAGTTAGTAGAAAAGACAGTTTCCTTGCTTGCATGTGATTGGTTGTAGGATCCTTTGTGGTTCTTTATTTTAGGGTTGTCTCATTTTCTAATTTCGTATTGGGGAATTGGAACGTAGGTTAGGAGAATCCTGCTAGATAAGAAGTCTGGATCAGAGTACTCCCGGATTAAGAACCCCGGGTCAGAGGGGTCAGAAGAGGAGGACGGTGCAGGTCCCGACCGGTGCAAAAGAGGTAGCATTAGAAAACCCGAGGATGGATGGGATTATGTATGCCCTCGAGGCCTTGATAGGACAGCAGGCTCAAACTCAAGCCGTTTTGCTGCTGCTATCGCTGCTCTTATAGCTAGTCCCGGAACTAGTAGTCGACCTATGTATAGTTGGTGGAGCAATTCATGAAGCTGTAGCCGCCCAAGTTTACCAAGCTGGTGACCCGGAGACAACGACCCTTTGGATAAGGGAGCTGGAGAAGACATTTACCTTACTACAATGCTCTGAAGAAGAGAAGGTGATTATGGCGGTTTACCAATTGCAGGGTAACGTCGACACTTAGTGGGAAGCTACCCAAGGAGGGTAATTTTTCGAGGGTACAACCAAGGTGTGAGATACCTTCAAGGAGGCTTTTTTGAACATATACTTTTCAGACTGCGCAAGATAGCAGAAGCTGGTAGAATTTCAAAGGCTGTATCAAAATCAGATGACAATGGATCAATATGAGGCCAAGTTTGTAGAGTTGTCAAAGTACGTGCCGCGGATGGTCGAGCACCTGTTGAACAAGGCTAGGAGATTTTAGGACGAACTGGAGATGGAAATCATAGACCACTTGGCGTCCCTGAACTTGAAAGATTATAATGAGCTATATGAGATAGCTCAAATGATTGAGAAGCACATTGCAGAAAAGGCAACTGAATCTACATCGCGGTTTGTGCCTAGTAGGGACAATCTTCGGTTTGGGAAGAAACCGATGGCGGGAGGAAGGTAACCTCTTTCACCTAATTAAAGGGACGGTTTAGGAAAACTGTCATTGAGTTCATTCGGAAGGTGTTGAATATGTGGTGGGAGGCATGGGAATGCCCCGTGTCACTCTCAAAGGGAGCCTATTTCGAGTGTGGTCAGGTGGGCTATTGAGTGAGAGACTGCCCACGCAGGCCCGTGATGCCATTTGTGCTGCGACCACCAACCAAACCACCAATTGAGAATGTCTCGCAGGGCAATCAATATAGACGCTCGGCACAAGAAATGGTATATGCGGTCACGAGGAAGGAGGCGGAGGATATGCCTGCCGTGATTATAAGTACGATAAGTCTATATGACCATGCTGCTTATGCGTTGTTTGATTCGGGAGCCTCGCACTCCTTTATTGCTAAATGGTTTGTAGAATTAGTGGGACTAAGATCAAAGCCGTTAGAAATGGTTTTTTTTATTTCTACTCCGTTAAAGGATTCAGTTTTATCTACAGTAGGTTGTCTTAGTTGTAAATTGATCATAGATGGGTCAAAAGGAAGAGTTGATTTGATTGTTTTAGCGATGTATGACTTTGATGTCATTATCGATATGGATTAGCTAACTAAGTAAGAAGCTACTATGGATTGTCAGGAGAAGAGAATCCGATTTAATCCGACTGGAGCTAGTAGCTTTCAGTTTGTAGGAAGTCGTGGAGGATCCTCGATTCCCTTAATTTCTTTTTTGGAAGCAACCAAATTGCTGGGGTCAAGATGTCAAGGTTATTTGGCCTTTGTGAGTGATTCGTCAAAAGAATGACCGAACCTGAAGGACATCACGGTAGTACGAGATTATCCCTATGTCTTTCCAAATGAATTACTAGGACTACCCCCGGCCAGAGGGATAGAGTTCGTAATTGAGTTGGCTCTTGGGACAAAACCAATCTCGAAAGCACCGTACATGATGACTTTATCAGAATTGAAGGAATTGAAATTGTAGATGCGAGAATTATTGGACCAAGGTTTTATTCGCTCGAGTGCATCACCTTGGGGAGCGCCAGTCCTATTTGTTAAGAAAAAGGACAGTTTATTGAGACTATGCATTGACTATCAATGGCTTAATCACACGATTAAGAACAAGTACCTGCTACCGAGGATTGACGACATGTTTGACCAACTCAAAGGAGCGTCGATGTTCTCTAAGATAGAATTAAGGATGGGCTATCATCAATTGAGAATTCGAAAGGAGGACATACTGAAGACAGCTTTCCATACTCGTTATGGTTATTACGAGTTTATGGTAATGTCGTTTGGATTGACAAATGACATTGCTACTTTCATGGATTTGATGAACCGAGTGTTTAAGGACTATCTAGATCGATTTGTGATTGTGTTTATCGATGACATTTTGGTGTATTTGAAGAGTCCGGATGAACACGAACAACACCTAAGGACCGTGTTGCAAACCCTAAGAAATCACGAGCTATATGTGAAATTTAGCAAGTGTGAATTTTGGTTGGCTCGAGTAGCTTTTCTAGGCCACGTGATCTCAGGTAAAGAGATTTCTGTGGACCCAACCAAGATTGAAGCGGTCATAGATTGGCCGAGACCGACTTCAGTGATAGAGGTTCGTAATTTTTTGGGACTGGCTAGTTATTATAGACTATTTGTAGAGAGGTTCTCTTCAATAGCTATGTCATTGATGCAGTTGTTAAAAAAGGACAAGAAATATGAGTGGATGGATAAGTGCGAGCGTAGTTTCCAAGAGCTTAAGCATAAGCTGACACTGCACCAGTTTTGATGATTTCATTTGGCTTAGGAGGATATGAGATCTTTAGCGATGCATCATACAAGGGACTCAGTTGCATTCTGATGCAACATGGTAAAGTGATAGCATATGCTTCCAAACAGTTGAGACTTCACGAGCTGAATTATTCGACGCATGACTTAGAATTGATAGCCATTATATTTGCGTTGAAAATATGGAGACATTACCTCTGTGGAGAGAGATTTCAGATTTTTACGGACCACCAAAGTTTGAAATACCTGTTCTCCCAAAAGGAATTGAACATGAGGCAGGGTAGATGGATGGAACTTCTTAAGGATTATGACTACAATATTCTGTACCGACCCGGCAAGGCAAACAAAGTGGTAGACACTTTAAGTCGCAAGTCGTTGGTTGTTAGTATGATAGTTCAAAAATGGATTATGTTGGAAGGGATTTGCAATTCAAAATTTAGTCTCAAGGTATGCCACATTTTCAGTTTAATGGCTACTCTTAAGATCGAACCTGAAATTCAAGCCAAGATTAAAGTAATGCAACCTTTGGACACTGAAATCCAAAAGATTCTGCAAATGGACACGACTAGGAGAAAGTCGTATTTTCAAGCATCCGAAGATGGTATCTTGAAATTCTGTGGACGATTATGTGTGCCGAATGACGCCAAACTTAAGAAGAAGTTGTTATCCGAAGCTCATCGCAGCGACTACAGTGTGCATCCAGGCAGTACGAAGATGTATCAGAATCTGCGACAGTATTATTGGTAGAACGGCATGAAACTAGATATCGTTAAGTACGTAACGAAGTGTCTAACTTGCTAACAAGTAAAAGCGCAGCATTGCAAGCTGGGTGGGTTACTACAACCTCTCAAAATCCCCAAATGGAAATGGGAGCACATCACAATGGATTTCGTGATGGGATTACCAAGAAGTCAGCGTGGTAATGATTCGATTGGGTCATAGTGGACCGATTGACGAAGTCAGCTCACTTCATCTCTGTACGCAAGGACTTCGCTTTGGAAAAGTATGCAGAATTATACGTGCGATAGGTAATTTGTCTACATGGGGTACCAATGACGATTACTTCGGATTGAGACCCTAGGTTCACGGCTGCATTTTGGAAAAGTTTACAAACTTCGATGGGAACAAAACTACAGTTCAGTACGGCCTATCATCCTCAGACAGATGGTCAATCAGAGAGAACAATTCAGACCTTGGAGGATATGCTGAGAGCTTGTGTATTGGATTTTAAGGGAATTTGGGAGGAACAACTTCATCTCGTGGAGTTCGCGTACAATAACAGTTATCAGCAAAGTATTAGAATGGCACCATTCAAAGCTTTGTACGGAAAACTATGTAGGACTCCAGTTTGTTGGGACGAAGTCGGCGAGTGGAAAATTACAGGGCCATAGTTGGTGCAACAATCATTAGACACCGTCAAGATGATTCGGGAAAGGTTAAAGACGGCTCAGAGCAGACAAAAGAGCTATGGGGACAAATGACGTAGGCCATTGGAATTTCAAGTGGGTGATCATGTGTTCCTTAAAGTATTGCCGATGCGAGATACTTCACAATTTGGCAAGAAAGGAAAACTAAGCCCGAGATACGTCGAACCGTTCAAGATTCTAGAAAGGATCAGAAATTTAGCTTATCGTTTCTTACGCTACTGCCTCGACTTGCTCAAGTGCATGATGTATTCCACGTGTCAATTGTTTGGGCCATGAACACATTATTGACTTTAAACGCATTCTCTCACCCAAAGACATCAGACCCCGCTGACAACTCTGCCTTTTCCTATCGTCGACTCAGCTGCCATCGATGACTGCACCTTCTCCTTAATCTAGCCCTCTTCTTTGCTCCTTGCATTCTAGGGTTTCGCTTCGTGATAGGATCTCCACCGTCGACGAATGTGCCTCTTGTATCAATTTCTTATGGTTCATCTGCTGCCGACACCTGACAATTCTGGCGGCAACTCTCCTCCTCCACTACCTGTCACGCCTCAATCCTCGAGCACGCGGTAACCCCTATTATCTTGCGGTCATTTAGATGCGACATCCCAGGACGCGTTGTCGACTATTATTTTTATCTTTTAATTAAACGTATGCGGAAGCGAAACACAATCCCCCAATCAATTACAAAAGCAGGGATAGCAGGAAAACCCAACAAGAACACATTCAAAATGTTGCTTTATTAACTAACTGATTAACCCTAAGAAGTTTACAAGTACAAGCCCTTACCATGGGCATCATCCTATCGAGCCACTGAAACAAACAAGCCAGGGTTAATTTACTCCCTTCAAATACGGCCATGAGCTGTAACACATGCCGGTTCTCCATCCTATGGACCTAAAAATGGTTATACAATAACCAATGAGATAAAATCTCAGTAAGTCAAAATCCTAAGCTTTGGTTAGGAATTTCGTTCGCCTTTGGGGTAGTCTAATATGCAACCTAGTTTTGACAATCAACACAATACCACACCTCAAATAGCATTATCAAACGATAGTTCAATAAGTAGATGCAAACACATACGACCCTATCTGGCCTTGGCACACGCAACTTGCAGAAACTGTCAATCATCTCATAATAATATTAGAAGACATGCAATTAATCAGAGCATTGCACAACGTTCACATATCTCAATGCCCACACGTGCTCCGATTATTATGACCCTCAAGGCCACGGCACAATCTTATAGTTGGTGGTCAACTGGTCGTAGATTAAGCATTGTCCTCTACCTTGAGGCACATCAACGTCATGGGCTATCCTCCATTAGCAGCATTCCCAAAAGAGCATAGGGCTCGCCCACTACCGCAGCCCCGCAACTGACCACTATCAGGCGACCCAATGGTCACGGCACAACCCCAATGGGGATTGGCGGTCATCTTGTCACGCCCGACTCTCGAGCTCGCGGCAACCCCATTTCACTTTAGGTTTAGTTGTACGACGTCCCAAGTACTGTCGTCGACCAATTCATTTTATATTGTAATTATGCACATGTGGAAACGAACAACTCCCAAGCCAAACAACAGGGATAGCAACAATAGCAATAGAGGAAAGACAAACAGTATTTATATATCTGAAGGTTAGCCAGCACACCAGCAAATACATACACGCATTACTACAGGCGACAAGCTAAGGCCTACTAAAAAAGAGACCGGCCTAACTAATCTAGTACTGTACAAGTGCCTACTCGTTGGCCTCGGTGGGATCGCTCTCTTCGATCCTCAAGTACTGCATCACCTAGGGCCTGAAAAGATTAACCACGACGGGTTGAGATAAACTTAGCAAGTTAAAGCCCTAAGCCACGGTTAGGAACTTTGCTCGCCTCATGAGTTTAACATACAACCTAATTCATCAAATCACCTAATGTCACCTCAAACAGAACCACAGAAGACAGTTTAATAAACAGGTGCAATCACAAGCAACCTTACCTAGCCTTGGCACACGCGACCTGTAGAAACTGTCAGTTAAATCATCACGACATTAAGAACATGCAAATAATCAGAGCATCGCACACAGCTTTCTCATGTCTCACACCCACACATACTCCAATTATTACGACCCCTCCTCTTGGGCCACAGTACAACCTTATGGTTGGCGGTTCCTAGCCAAGCCAGCTTCGAGCTCTTTACCTCGAGGCACGGCGACGTCAAGGGCTCACTCCCAAGATGGCATTCCCGAAGGAGCATAAGACCCGCCCACTACCGTAACCCCACAAGTAACCCCTCCCTGTCATGCATCCGACCGAAGTCAGGCGATCAAACGGCCACAGCACAACCCCATAAGGATTGACGATTTTCCGGCAACGCCGGGTTCCCTCTCTTAATGTGACCATGCAACACATCATCAATCAATTCTTTTTTTTCTTTGCTCGGTCGTGAATGCACATATAGTTCGTGCTCACGCGACATGCTATTGCAGTTAACACACGTATAATGTCATGCAGCAGTATCCGGCAGTCACGTACAATAGCAACAGTCCAATCATTCACAAAAGTTGCAACAATCAGCAGTTCAAGTCACAATCTAACAATCAATTCCGACCAATCAACATTATAACACTTGCATGCTTTCCAAAATAATCATGTACCTCAATAATTACCGATACCCACTCACGTGTCTCAATGTTCAACAATAAATAAACACGTGTCCTCACGACTACGACAATCAACCATTTCCATAATTAATTACCCAACCCAATTAATTTCATTTAATAAAACCCTCCTTTAAACCAATGTCATTTAATAAAGTAGTATATAAATACTATTAACATTAGAAAATTAGACCATAGGCATTTTTCCCATAAAATTACTCAATTAAAATCATTTCCCATAAATAATTACAATTAATTATTTTCCCCAAAAATAATTAATTTTCAGAAATGAATAGTAATAAAATATTAATATTAATAATTCAAAATTATAAATTAATTTAATTAATTAATAATTCCGAAAATAATATATAATTATTATTTAATCCAAAAATAATAATTATTATTAATACTAACCATGGTTACAAAATTAACTCAACCCTAGTTAATCTAACATAACCATGATTAACTTTTAACCTTGATTACTTTTAAAACTAACTATAGTTACTTTAATCAACTAACCATAGTTACTTTAACACTAACTCTAGTCAACATACTAATCTCAATCAGCCTAATTAACCATAATAATCCGCTAATTAACTCTAATTAAACACAAACATACAAATACACTAATTACCCCTAAAACAAGATTAACCCCTAAACAAGGATTAGAGAATCAACTTACTTGGATCGGAAATCCGGCGACACCGGCGCGTAGAGAGGAACGAGGGCTACGAGGAGTAAGCTTGGGGATGACAACGGACGACGAACGGTGGCCGGAACGGGCCAAAACAGTCCGGATTTACTGTTCACGCGGAACCGGTGCAGCTGAGCGAAAAAAGCCAAAACGGGCGGTCCAGGGCGACCGGGGGTGACCGGGGGTGTGTGGCTGGCTTCCTAACTTCCGTGACTACACTATGGGTGGTGCTGGTGGCTCCGGTGATGGCGGCAAGGCTATTTTCCGGCTGGAAAATAGTAAAGACAGCAAGAAACAGCAGAAATGGAAGATAAAAGGAAGAGAAAAAGGGAGAGAGAGTGAGGGTTGGCTGCTGTACGAATTTTGGGGGAGGAAGAGGAGAGAGAAGAGGCTGCTGAAGACTTGGATAAGGCCAAGGCAAGTGGGCAAGTCCACTTGCTTGAAAGACCAATCAAAATAAAGCAAAACAATAAAAAACAAAGCCCACTTGGGCACAAAAGCAAAAGGTTAAAAGAGAGAAGCCCATGGGCTGAGGAGGGAGAGGAGAATGGGCGATCTTGGGCCCCCTTTGGGCTGAGCTGGATGGGCGCAAGGCCCATTGGGCCGCCGGTCTTGGGCCGGCCCACCCGCGGGCCCGAAACCCGATCCAATTTTTTTCTTTTTCCGACACTTCCGTGTCCAACGGAAAATCCAAAAATAAATGAGGCGACGTCCAAATATTTAATCTTGATATCATTGAGAAGTCGGTTCCCAAAATCGGATTAAAAATCGGGGCTAAATTAAGTCGATTGCGACCGTAGTACAATTTGGATTATCAGGTGCCCTTTTTGGATTTTCCTCACTTTTGACCCGTGGTCAATCATTCTTTGATCCACGTTAACATCAATTCTCGAGTCAGGGCCGTCCCTCGATTATCGTGTGATCCCGAGGGCTCAATTGATAATCCCGAGTACCAGATGAAAAGGATTCGGTTTACCGTCGTTCATAGTTCATATCGAAGTCGTGCGGAAATCACCCACAAATTAACTTCGTACTTTTGCCGAATCGATTTATTTCCGTTTCCTCAATAGTCTAGTACTTAGAGGATATCGTTCCCTCCCAGGTCCTCATGGTCGAAGGGTTCGTTCCTGATCGAAATTGCGAGTCATACGCGAATCATTTCCTATCAACGCCTCCCTGTAATCCACTATCCCACGAACACACAGTTCGGAGTATTTGTACTGACTAGGCCTTCGACTAATATTGCCCTTTTATAAAATCCCAAAATGGGGTCGATTTTCAGGATGTTACACATCCGGCTATACCGGGACTATCAGCTTTAATCTGACCATGCAACACATCATCAAGCAGTTCATTCTTGTCTTTGCTTTTGCTTGGTCGTGAATGCAACATAATTCGTGCTCACGCGGCATGCTATTGCAGTTGACACACATATAATGAAATGCAGTAGTGTCCAGTAGTCACGTACAACAGCAGCATTCCAATCACTCACGAAAGTTGCAACAATCAGCAGTTCAAGTCACAGTCCGACAATCAATTCCGACCAATCAATATCACGATACTTGCATACCTTTCCAAAATTATTACGTACCCAACCACGCGTCTCCATATTAAAAAAATAAATAAACACGTGTCCTCACGATTACGACAATCAACTATTCCCATAAATAAGCCATCATCCCAAAATAAACATAAACTATGATTATACTCAAAAATACTCATTTATGAAGCATATAATACTATAGTCGATTATTCCGATAAAATAATTTAACTCCCACAAAATACTTATAATTATTTTCCAATCCCATAAATAATTATCCAACCCAAATAATTCCATTTAATAAAACCCTTCTTTAATAAACCAATGTCATTTAATAATGTAGTATATAAATACTATTGACTTTAGAAAATTAGACTATAGTAATTTTCCCAAAAAATTACTCAATTAAAATCATTTCCCATAAATAATCACAATTAATTATTTTCCCCAAAATAATTAATTTTCAGAAAGAAAATAATAATAATAATAATAATAATAATAATAATAATAATAATAATAATTTGAAATTATAAAATAATTTAATTAATTAATAATTCCGAAAATAATAAATAATTAATATTTATTCCAAAAATAATAATAATATTTATTAATACTAACCACGATTACTATTTTAACCCAACTATGGTTAATTAACCCAACTACGGTTAACTAACCCAACCAAGGTTACTTTAATCTAACTAGAATTATTTTAATTTAACTACAGTTACTTTAATCTAACCGCAGTTACTTTATTCTAACTATGATTAACACTAAGCAAGTTTAATCAATAATAATAAAACACTAATCATCATCATCCAAAGCCTAAGCCGCACTATACTACTTGACTGAACCTCCTTACGCCGGTTCAAAGAAGGCAATAAGAGAAGACTGATGCGTCAGCTTCAAGAGCGCATTTTCCTTAAGCATTTCTTTCTCCATCTAAGGTTAGGGAAGAACCTAAGAAAAAACCGCTTTATTGCCAATTTCTAGGGCCAAGCCGAGCCACTAGTGGAGTGACGAAGGAGACCTACTATATGTACACTAGATTAAGATAAGTGGGATTCCTAGCTATCCTTCCATCCGCCCTTTATCAAGTTACAAGTCATTTTACCTAGCCCTCATCTCAAACGAACGGCCTCCTTTCCTTTTGCCTACATCTACTTCAATAAGCCTCACTACCAGTGATAGTTAGATAAATGAATCCTATTACATTTTTTGGTATTAATAAATCCTATCACCTCAGTTTATATTAACACTCAATAATTAAAAAAATCATTCATAGGTTTATTTATAGTGTGAGTTATTCATTATTATAATTATTTATTTCATGCACTTGAAATCTGTTCTACTTGAATTTTCTATAGAATGAAAATATGAGGTGAATAAAAATAAAGTGAATGTTGACTAACGCACCCTAAATCAAATCTACCAACATTATGTTTGGTAAAAAAATGGGAGTTGAAGAAAAATATAGGGTGAAGAAAATAAAGTTATTTGGAAATGAAAATGAAGAAAATAAGATAGATGAATTTTTTTTTAAAGAATGGGAAAATGAAGGCGAAGAAAGTGTCACCGAGTAAAAAGACATTATTATTATCCATAAGAAGAAAAATGAATGGCGGGCTAGGTCGGGCTTGTAGCCAATTTTCGGCGTGGCCTGAACTTTCAGGCCTACAATCTTCGAGCCCAAATAAGAGCTTGGACCCAAAAATGGACCATCTAGCCCATCCATATTCATGCCGGGCTTTCGGGGTTCAGGTCGGGCTAGGCCCGAAAGGTAGTTAATTTTTATAAAATCGAAAGATTAATTTGTTCACTTGTAAATTTCATTCTTTTCACATATGATTAAAAAATATATAATGAAATTCTACAAATATAAAAAACCAAAAGCCCGATCCCCCTGAAATATACACAATAAAGCCCGAAAATCTGTCCTGGTCTATTCGAACCAAGGCGGATTCGATTAACTAAATTGAACTGAAAATCATCCATCTTCTTAATATTTTAATTTACACAAACTCTCGCCTTTTTTTTGCTAAACCTCTTCTTTATATTACAGAGAAGAAAATTGAAAACCGAAAGGAATTGGGTCTTCGATTGGTTGTGGTACGACTCAAAATTCATGCCCACTCGATTTGATTCGATTCGCGTTTCCCAAAGACTCGAACCAAACCAAATTGTGGACAAACCTAACCATTTTATTGCCAGTGCAGATTAATTTTGCTGATCTTTTGCTCCACCGCCATGGAAGCACACCGCCCCATGTTTTTGGAAGCATACACTTTTTATTTTTACTCGCACACTAGAGTTCAGTGTGGGGGCACAATAACAAGGGCTCGTATTAAACCACGCCAGTCTATAATAGGTTATTGTTTCCAAATTAAAACCTAACGAAAAATAAAGGAGAAATGAAATTGCCATAGTAGAATTTCGGAAAGTCTGTATCAAGTGCAAACGCCACCTCATTGGAGGGGTATTCTTAACAATCCGTCAAACTCCCTCCAAGCTCATCTTGAAAGGGTCTGGACACCTTCATTTTCAAGATTGGGACCAAATTTAGATTTCTGTGGTGTAAGGTCACTTTTCATTGTTCAAATTCAAGGGGCTAATCCCGCCATAACTTAAAGATTTCTTGATTAACTTTGTCGTCCGACAGATATAAGAAAGCACTGATGGTAGGATGGAAGTGGGACGAGTTTGGGACTGAGAGTTTTACTTCTTAAATTTGTCTTGGACTTTAAAAATTATGTAAGTACACTTAAATTTTTTAATAAAGCAAAGGTACTTTCGCAAACCATTTATCGCGTTCAAGGTCTGAGCTAATTATCCGTCAAATAAGGTTGAAATAATTATTTATCTTTAATAGATAACATTTGGGATTAAATTTGAAATAAAGGCAATATTTGTAATTAACATATAATCAGGTTCGGGCTTTGAATTTCCCAATTCTAAGATTCATTTGATTTTAATACCATCTTTTAAATTATTTATGACTTTATTAAAACGTTTGACGAATAAAATGCTTTGATTTTAATACCATCTTTTAAATTTATTTATAACTTTATTAAAGCGTTTGGTGAATAAAATGCCTTTTTCAATTCTTTATACTTTTATATTTTTATTCAATTAAAATACTCCTATTTTGAAACCTGGATCGAGATCCCAGCCCAAAACTATTTGGGCCCAAAAGTCAAATAGGATCGATCCGAGCTTTCGGGCTTTCGGGGTTTTCACTCATCCTTAGCGACAAGAAGAGGTCCAGTTTCGCTTAAGACCAATAAGGATCGTATTGTTTCAATGGAAATAAGTGATTTGGAAAATATTTCCTAAAAACAATAGTTTGTCGCTAGAGGTGTCAAAATGGGTCATAAACCCATATTATGACTCACTTTTAGTTAAATGGGTCAAATATGGGTCAAGTGAAAGTTAAATATGGGTTAAATATGGGTCAAGTGAAAATTAAATATGGGTCAAATATGGGTTAAGTGAAAGTTAAATATTGATCAAATATGGGTCAAGTAAAAGTTAAATATGGATCAAATATGGGTTGAGTGAGTCATTTAACATAGAACTTAGAGTGAGTTTGGGTTTCTCTACAATAATAATGATTTTTAGCAATACGGGTCAGGTCGGGTATGGGTCGGATGTGGGTCGGGTCGGGTCGGGTCGGGTATGGGCCACTAGATTTACATTACATGAATTTGGGTCAAAACGGTTAAACGGCCGATATGGGTCGGACCATTTTTGACCCGACCCAAACCCGACCCAACCCACCAATTTGACACCCCTATTTGTCGCTAATACAAAATACAAATAAAAAATATTTATCATTCATGAATATGTTTTGACATAAATTGTCGTTGGTAGTAAAACATTTTTATTGACTAATTATTTTAAGTGAGATAATCGAATAGCTTTAGAAAAATATTTTTTAAATTACCTATTTTTTTGTGAAACAGACGGATTTTTAGCTAAACAAGTACTTTTATTTATGTCAGGGGCAATCAGCAAACCACAATTACAATCAAATCACTTAAGGCCCAACAAAATCAGTCCAACTCCAATCCAATAAGCCCAACAAGAGCATATAATTATGCCCTTAGTCCTGCGACACGCCATTCCATAGTATACGTCGCTTCTTCCTCAACAGTGACCTTCACTTCGATCTTAGCAAGCTTCATCGCATTCGCATTCGCATTCGCACCGACGTCGGGCTTGCGTACCTTTTGGAGCAGCAGCTTCTCCTCTCCATCTTCCCTTCTGTTTTGTATATCTTTCTGCTACTGGATTTGAACTGTGGATTTGTTTCTGATTTCCCCGTGGGGTGGATGATCTTGGAGCATGAAGATTATTATAGAGGGTTTTATAAAGCCCGTCAGGCTTCTTTGACAAAATGTGCATCATGGTTTTCCCACTGGAGCCCCGTAATTCGAGAAAAGTTGTCGGGCTCTTGCAGTTTCCGAAGGAGCAATTGAATTAGTTTCATTTCGATGGGGTCTATTTTAGGTTTTTGAGAACCACAAAGAATGGCACATCTTAGACTTGCTCATTATCATTCGGACGTTTGGCATGCCAAATGTTTTGGCCGTCGTGAAAACTCAATTCCAGAATTATGTCAGCAACACTCAAGAAAATTCATCCAATTACAATAATTAGGGCAAATATTACAAAAAACAAACCCAAATTATGCCTATTATAATAAAAATACCCAAAAAAATTGTGTGATAAAACAACCCAATATACCCATTTTAGGTCCATTTAAGGATATATTTGTCACAAGTTCAAGGTTTTTATGAGATAAAAAAAGTTTAGGTATTTATGTCACAACGAGCAAGTTTAGGGGTTTCAATGACATTAAAAAGGTTCAGGATATTTATATCATAATTGACATATTTTGAAATGTTTTTGGTGTTGACCGTGATAAATGATGGTAAGAATATATAGATTTGAAGTAAAATTTAATACCTTTATCAAAAAAAAAATATTTGCAAGAAGAATAAGATAGTCTTTTTTTCAAATTTATGCCATCCCACGATGTGTAGTGACCAAGTTTTTATTTAGAATTCAAATTTGGGCACCTTTTTACGGAAGTTGAATTGTTTTTCACTTCTTTTTCGTGCCATTTTCTTCTAAATTAAGAGGAGAGCTAGCGCTCAAGAGTCCACGCTCATATTCACAGTATTGGGCATATAAGAGGATAATGTAATGGATGGCTACATTTGCTAACCAATTCGAATTTTTACGGGCATTTCATGTTTTCTTTTAATGCTTTTTTTTTTTTTTTTATATTGTTTCTCCCATTGCAAAATCAATTTTGACCAATATGATCTCGAGAGCTCAATTTGATAACCGATGCATAAGGAAGGTGGTTGAACTATTACTCTAGTCCACACTTTAGGAAATCATAAATATTTCTGCATCTCAAAAAAGAAACCTTTTGCAAATAATTTTAGTAATTTTCAATAAGAATACATATGTAGGATGACTTTGTTAAATTTATGACTCAGTAAATGATACATATTTCTTATATTCACATAATAATTGATGAACTTTATGCAGTTGATAAGAAAGGTCAATTAAAATGTGGTAAATAGTAATTCTTTTTTGGGTATTAACCCTAATGACTAAAGGTAAGTCGGTAAGCAAGACAAATGAAAGTGGTACCTCAATAAAAAAAAAGGTTAGTAAATTAAAATATAATATAAATATTAGCTGATAACTTATTTGGGGATAAGTTCGTAGGTCACTCAGATCAATATTGGTAATTTCATATAATAGTCAATAAACTTAAAGCAATGTCAAAAAAAGTCAACAAAAGTATGTAACAGACAAAAAAAAAAGTTCTCTAAAGATAAGAGAATTTGGTAATATGAAAAACAACTTATCGACTACTAACTCAAATAAGATTTGGTAAAGTAAGATTAGCATATAACTTAATTGAAAAAAAGTTGGCAATAACTTCAATTAAGGTTGGTAATTTCTAACTAGTTGGTAAGTAAGATGAATAAAAGTTGAAAACTCCATAGAAAAGTTGGCAAATTTACAAAAAAAAATATAAATAAATATTGGGAGCAACTCAAATTAGAGTTCATAATCTAACAAGAGAAAGTCGGACAATCACATGGATAAAAGTTAATAAATTCGTATAAGAGTTGATATGTGTAAGGTGTTTACAAGAAAGACAAACAAAAGTTGTAAATTTAAAAATTAAATAAACGTTGAAAAGTAACTCAAATGAAAGCCGACAACTTGAAAATGAGTTAGTAATTTAAATGGAAGAAAGTTTGTAAGTCTTTCAAATTAAAAGTGTAATTAATATAAAAGTTGGTAGCTTTAAGATGGTGCTGAGAAATAAAAATGCAAATTAAAAGAAAAAAAGGTCAATTTGCAAACAACTTCTTAGCAAAATTAATCAAATGACTACATTGAAAAATCACCAAAATATTTCGGACTTAGCCAAATTAAAAAATTTAAGATTAGAGTAGCCGCCGTACAATAAATTTAAAATTTTTTGAACAATTATCTCAAGGTATATCAGATGAGTTCATTACAGGAACTTAATTTTACAACATTGCAAGTTTTAGATTGTTCCATCATATCCTACTTTTATGTGAATATAATAAATTTTTTTGGCATTCCAATCCGTAGCCCAATTTTTAAACAGAGGGGGGGACCAAAGCTCACGTGTCGGGCGGCCTTGTAACATTCTTAAAAGATGCGAATGGAGGAGGTTGCATTCCGATATCGATAGCTTGAATGCTGCCAAACACAAAAAATGGAGTAGAAACGACCAACCGGGTAAGGAGATCGAAAGTCAGCGAGGGCCAAAACGCCAGGAATAAGTGGAGTGGATGATACTATAAATAAATGACCGGCCAAGACCCTAAACTGGTGTAATTAATGTGCTACTTTCATTCAGATATGTCACAAATAAATTTATTTTAGTTTCTCCAACTATAAGATTCCAAATTCAGTAAAGGCCTTTGCAAATCCCAGTACTGTATATATCCATTGTTTTCACAATCTTTTTGGTAACACAATGCTGCTTACCCATGGTCACGTTTATTTTAGTTTTCATTTGTAAATAGTAAAATAATCTTTTAACTTGTTTTAATAAATTTAAACATTTTTTCAATCGAAAAATATATTTGGTTATGCTAAATAGTAAATATTTATCTATTTTCAGGTCACTAAATAACGTTTGTCATGTCCAGATGTTATTACACCTTTTGTTTGAGTCGCTCCATGATATCATAATGAAAATAAATGTCAATTAGTTTTTTTTTTGGTCGGTCAATAAATGTCAATTAGTTAGAAATAACAAAAGTAGGGCGTTTATTTCTATATAACATTTAGAGAACTACTCTAGAAATTCGAAGGCATACCGTCATTGTTTATCACCAGACACAAGAAATTTTTAATTATTAGAAGATGAATAAAAATTTCAAAGACACAAATAGCTCTCAAAAGACGGAAGGATACCCTCATTTTCTGCATTTAAGAACAGAAAAAATGATTATATAAATATAACCAAGAGCCTCTTAAGAAGTGCAAACGTTTACAAAGCATATGTCATATGCCCTAGTAGGTTCCATTGGCAGAAGCCTTATTTTTTTAAGGTCGCTCCATGCCAAACTAAAATGTGCATTTTTCTAAAGCACACACAAGTAAACATAATTTCGATGCAACTCAAAAGCGAATCTGAGTCAAAATTGAATATTGATATATATATGGATTAATACCTCAAAGAGTTTTTATGATATGACTATATGAAGTATCATATATTAATCAAGATATACATAGGCAAAAGGAGATATCCACACAATCTTCTTTTAAACAGAAAATCAATAGAAATATTTTAATTATTTCTAATATAAGAAACTATCCTAATTATCTAGCATGTATAAAATTATTTCAATTTGAGAAGGCTTTTGGGAAAAGTGTCGTAAAGGTCCTAAATATTTTGCATCAGTACAAATTTAATCCTAAACCTTTTGACTTAGTGTCAATTTAGTCCTAAACATTTAATTGGTGTCAATTTAGTTCTAAAACTTTTAACTTAGTGTCAATTTGGTCATTTCGGCTAATTTTGATCCGATTTTGTTGATGTGGACGCCGGTTGACTGACGTGGCATGATCAGCGCTGATGTGAATAACTTTTAATAATATTTTAATATTTTCTAATTATATATTTATTTTTTTATTTCCTTTTCCTTTTCCTTTTATTTTATCTTTTTTTCAAGCCTATTCTCCTCCTTCTAGCTGGTCGCCGGCATGTTTGGGGCCAATAGGCACGTTTCCTGCTCTGCAGTTTGACCTTATAGCTGCATTGAAAAGTCAACGCCTGATATGTCCAATTTCTCCATTATAAGTACTTCACCCCAAGCTGAGAAGAAGATATCACTTGCCCATTGAAGCCTTCTTCTTCGCTTCCCATTTGCACGCCATTAACAATGGAGATCGGTCGAAGAACAGTGGCCACTATTGTTGCAGTAATGAGCTTCGCCGTCTTTCTGGGCTTCGTTTCTGCTGATCCCGACATGCTCCAAGATATCTGTGTTGCCGATCTCACTTCCAGTAAGAGCATACATGCCTTGTCTATGCGTGTTTCTTAGTCTTCTTCTTAAACTACCGACGACTACAGACAACTATCGATAGACCCTAGACATTAATTCTAACATGTGCATGGCTTGTCTTCTCATATACTTCTCCATGACGGGAACTATATATCGCTACTGTTTCTTGCTTCATTAGCCAAACTGTTTCTGAAGTTAGTATAGTGCTCATAAGCTTCTCTCATAGATCAAACGATATGCACGTTTAAGGCATTGCATGATCCATACATTTGCGATGAACAGAAGCGAACGTCAACGGATTCCCGTGCAAAGAGACTTTCAACGAAACGGACTTCTTCTTCGATGGACTGGCCAAGCCTGGACCCACCAACAACACCTTCGGCTTTGTAGTGAACACGGCCAACGTCGAAAAGTTCCCAGGCCTCAACACCCTCGGCGTGTCCCTGTCCCGCGGCGACTACGCTCCCTATGGCCTCAACCGGCCCCACTCCCACCCACGAGCCTCCGAGCTAGTGTTCGTGCTCTACGGAGAGATAGACATCGGATTCATAACCACCGGTAACGTCCTCTTCACTAAGACCATCAAGGCGGGCGAGATGTTCGTGATCCCTAGAGGTTTGATCCACTTCCAAAAAGAACAAAGGGTCCACCCCCGCAGCCACCATTGGGGCTTTCAATAGCCAATTGGCAGGGACTACATCCATCGCGACCGCGCTGTTCGCAGCCAAGCCCACAGTGCCTGACGATGTGTTGGCCAAAGCGTTCCAGATCGATGCTCAGCTGGTTGAGATGATCAAGGCTAAGCTTTCCCCCAAGAGCTAGTCTCCTTTTGAAACTACAGACGCTTCAATTCAAGTTTCATTTGGCCCTCAAATAAAATCAAGTTTGACATTGCAATTCCCATACTGCTCCTCTTGAGAATTATCATCTTTGTTGGGACCCCATGTTTGTAATCTTGCTTTAACCGTTTTATCGAATAAAAGAGGTGGTGAGCCACCGAAAAAAGGTTGAAGACATTACCACTTTGTGTGGACCTCCTAAAACTACTTCATATGAGGCCTCATGTAGACCTCGGCATCTCGGATGTAAAACACTTAGAGGATCGAGCTAGGTACAAAGCTTGAAAAATATACTATGCCAATAAGGGGGTGTTGCATGTGTAGACACCAACACATTAAAATAAGGGATGCATCTATGGAGCTCGCCTCATTGGACGACAGGCTACAGAGGTCACTAAAGTCAACTTTAGGGCTTGTTTAGAAAACTAGTCTTTTTGTATGATTTATATACTACATAAGTAATATAACCCGCTCTTACCAGTCTAACTAGTCGAGCAAAATAAAATGCGGTTTCTTCCTTGCTATCCTGTCCTTGAACAAGATTTGGCGAATTACCAAACTTAAATCTGTTGTGTATAGAGAAAGATGCAACTTTGTTAAGGAATAAATAGATAATCATAGAAGCAAATCGTGACCGAGGGACTCAAAATTTGAGATAAAATGGTCTAATCCTATTGGAATCTGTTCAATATTAATGTGAAATCTGACCAAACCGTTAAGAAGTTTGCGAAATTATTTAATATGTATATCTAGATTTACGCGAGAATTGCAAAACCCATTAGTATATATGTATGTGGATTTTTAAGGTAATTAAGTCAGAATTAAACATTAACCAAAGTAGCTTAAGGAGCAGCATAGTGGCCAAACACGGGTACCTTTTACCTCTCGTTTTTAGAAAAGCTATGCTTCTTGGTAATACACTAGGATCACTCAATTTCGCGCTTTAGACAACAAATGAAGAATAGAATCGAGCTTTGGAATGTGTTAATCTTTTCTAGTCTCCTAGGTCTCATCCTATCCTTATATACTCTCCAAGCCACACTCGACCGTTGGCTCTTTCCTTGATAGTTTAGTCTTCCCTTTTTTGAACAGACTTTATAATGCAAGTCTTTTGAATCGTTTGAAGGTAGAGCAGATCCCCTTGAATTCTGTTCGCCCATACAATCAGAATCCAAGTTTCCATAAGTGTTCTATTCTTCTTTGGAAGTTGTCCGTTGATTGATCTTGCCAATCAGTTTGATACAACAGAATCAATATAAATAAAGTAAGTGAAATACTTGACCGTTGGTGATCTGATCCTATAGTTCTATTCTGAGTCTAATAGACTAATGTTCTGAGTCTGCTTAAGTTTTCCGTCTGGCACGGTTAGACTCAAAAATTGCATCTATTCGGATCTACCATCTGGTATGAACAGACTCATAATTTGCATCTCTTCGGATCTTTCGTCTAGTATGGACAGACTCAGAGACTCCTTATGTTTTTTCTTCTACCACCAGCAAACTCAAAAGCATACATCACCCTGTGGCTTTTCCTTCTTAAGAAATGTATAATTTCTTGCATAAAATGATTTGTTAACATCAAAACTAGGAGTTTTCTCAACAATCTCCTCCTTTTTTATGGTGACAAAACTTTTTATGCAGATGGCTTGTTATTCCTACAAAACATGGTTAGGTAGAGCATATATGCATAACAAAGTAGTATATGACCAGTATGATGATGCTCACAAAATATCAAACCATTCAAATGACATCAGATGATGATCCATTCATGCTCACAATCCCTGCACCCATATTTAAAATAACAACAACCAACCAGTCAAAACAGTAACAGATCAACCAGTATGTATATCTCCAATTACTCTCCCCCTTTTTGTCACAGTCAAAAAGTCAATATCCCCCTGAATTGATGCTTTAGTCTGGTCTTGTTGCCCCTGTTGATTCCTGTCCTCTTCCCTGTCATCAACCTCAGGAATATGACCCTCATTCATTCCATTTCTTTCTTCCTCTCTTTCTTCTTCTTCTTCTTCTAGATCTTCTTCTTCCTCATGCTCTTCTTCAGACTCAACATTCTCAGTAGGTTGAGATTCTGTACTAAGAATGTTCTCTGCTAGTACTTCTGGTGGAGGCATTTTTGCTTCTGGTGCAGTTATTTTGTGTGCAGTTTGACTCAAATTTGCTAAAATCTCAGAAGTAGCTTCCTCCTCATCATCTTCATCCTGCAGCAGAAGTTGTCTCCTTTTCTTAGAACTTGGTTCAACAGCAGCCACTTCCTTTCCTTTTCTCTTTGTAGTGGTTGATGCCTTAGCTAGTTCATTCTCTTTTCTTCTCCATGTCTCTATAACGTCCTTCAGCCTCATCTTGTTGATCATCTTAAGTCCAATGGCCATTGTTGGAAGAACTGTAGTGCAAAATCTCCTGGATATATCTATTTGGAGATGTTCAAAAATTCTGGTCACCAAAGCTCCATAGGGCAATTGTCATTTGTCCTTTGAAACTGTTCTATATATGTGCAGAAGAACAATATGAGGGAGTGAGAACAAAACTCCCTTTTCAATTGCCCACATTAGTTTTGCTTCAAATCTGGCCACATCAGTCTTTGATGATGCCTTAGGACGAATGCAACTAATGATGATTTTATGCAGAATTGTTCTTGTTGAAGTCAAAAAGGGATAGGTGATATTAGCCCTAACAGACTTTGTAAGATGTTTACAAACAGTCTCATAGGTGACTTCAATGGGTTTGAAATGACCCCTCTCAACTTTCATGATATCAACCAAGACATCTGCATTAACTTCAAAGAAACTATCATTCACACTAAATTGCAATTTATTCGGAGACAAGAATGACAAATTGGAGTAGAAAGTATGCTGTTAGTTTTGGATAAACAGCAGCAAAGTCAATGCAAAATCGATCCATCTGCAATCTTTCAAAACAACCTCGCAGATTTATATCAGCAGCATCCAAAAAGTCAAAATCCACAATTATGTGGTTCATTACTCCTCGTTCAAGCAATCTGTTATAATATGCCTTATGCTCTTTAGACCGGAACAATTTCCCTGTTGTGTTCCGAGCCATTGCATCAATCCTCATTCTGACTTCAAAGTTTCTATAAACTTGTTCATCATCTTCCTTTTCACCCCAGACATTATTTCCGCTTCTACTGGCTTCACTAGCCCTTTCTCTTCGTGCAGGTTGTTGTTCTGCAAGTTGGATAGCTTAAACCAGACGCAACTCATTTGCGTATCCTTTTTGTCTCAAGTAATAGAGTTTGACATCCTATACATTCTCATGACTGTATGAGGGTTATCAGGTTTAGGCAGAGTTAATCCAGACATACCTCTTCTGGAGACATTTCTCTACTCAGATTCTGTTGGGGAATTCCTCGGAGATTCCACATTTTTGCTTGCATCCCTTTGAGCCGATGCAATTGAAGATTGTCTTTGGGAATCTTCAGAAGTCTGCATCAAATCAAAGTGCGTCTGTCCTCCTTCTACATTCCTTGGTCCTCTACCAGCAATCTTGTTTGATCTTCTTCGAGAAGATGGAGACACAGACCTTGATCTGGACATGGAGAATCTTGAGGCCATATTCGGAGAGGATTTGGTTCGATTTTGAAAAAAAGATTTCTTCTTTAGGATTTCTGAAAGTAGTTTCTGAAGAGCTTCATGAAAGACTCAATTTTTCGGGGGTTATAAACCCTTATGAAGAGAGACAAATGAAAAGACACGACTTTTTGAAAAAAAATAACTGAAAATGGCAGTTATTCAAAAATGTTAAACTTGATAAAAATAGATGCAGACAACATAGGCATGCACTAGAAATTATGCGAATCAATTATTTGCTAATATTAGCTTACCAAGTTCAATCAATTAAAAGAAAAAAAGGCAATTTGCAAATGACTTCTGAGCAACATTAATCAAAATGACTACATTGAAAAATCACCAAAATATTTCGGACTTAGCCAAATTAAAAATTTTAAGATTAGAGTGACCCCCGTACAATAAATTTAGAATTTTTTGAAGAATTGTCTCAAGGTATATCAGATGAGTTCATTACAACAACTTAATTTTACAACATTACAAGTTTTAGATTGTTCCATCACATCCTACTTTTATGTGAAAATAATAAATTTTTTTGGCATTCCAATCCGTAGCCCAATTTTTAAACAAAGCGGGGACCAAAGGTCACGTGTCGGGCAGCCTCGTAACATTTTTAAAGGCATAAGTACCCCTGGAGTGCCAAAACTTGGCACGGGGAGACACTTAAGTGCCAAAAGTTACAAAATGGCCAAAATCAGAGCAAAATGGAGCAGTTAAGTGTCAAACGGCGAAAAATTTCGGCCAAACCGCCACGTGTCCATTTTTCGGCGACTTCATTTCTTGACAAAGCATTTTTTTCAAAAAAAAAAATCCACATGGCAATTTGAAAAAAAAATTGCCAAGTCAGATTAAAAAAATTTTAAAATCAATTTTATTAAAAATAAAAAAGAGAGAGAGAGGAAGGGTCCTCTCTTTTTAAAAAAACAAATGAATCAATTTTATAAGAATATATTTTTTAATTATTTTATATAATTAATAATTTTTAAAATCCACGTTAGCACAAAACGACGTCGTTTTGGCTAATTTTTCGCCGACTCAATTTCTAGCGAGCCACGTAGGCAAGAAAATTAATAAAAAATTACCACGTAGGATTTCCGGGAGGATTCCGACGACTTGACACTATGTGATTCATTTGTTTTGAAAAATGGCACTTAAGTGTTTCCCCGTGTCAAGTTTTGACACTCTAGGGGTACTTATGCCCATTTTTAAAAGATACAAATGGAGGAGGTTGCATTCCGATATCGATAGCTTGAATGCTGCCAAACACAAAAAAATGGAGTAGAAACGACAAACCGGATAAGGAGATCGAAAGTTCAGAACAAAAAATAATAACAATAAGGAGATCGAGTGTCAACGAGGGCCAAAACGCCAGGAACAAGTGGAGTGGATGATACTATAAATAAATGACCAGCCAAGACCCTAAACTGGTGTAGTTAATGTGCTACTTTCATTCAGATATGTCACAAATAAATTTATTTTAGTTTCTCCAACAATAAAATTCCAAATTCAGTAAAGGCCTTTGCAAATTCCAGTACTGTATTTATCCATTGTTTTCACAATCTTTTTCGTAACACAATGCTGCTTACCTATGGTTTCATTTATTTTAGTTTTCATTTGTAAATAGTAAAATAATATTTTAACTTGTTTTAGTAAATTTAAACATTTTTTCTATCGAAAAAAATATTTGGTTATGCTAAATAGTAAATATTTATCTATTTTCAGGTCACTAAACAACGTTTGTCATGTCCAGACGTTATTACACCTTTTGTTTGAGTCACTCCATGATATTATAATGAAAATAAATGTCAATTAGTTAGAAATAACAAAAGTAGGGCGTTTATTTCTATATAACATTTAAAGAACTACTCTAGAAATTCGAAGGGATACCGTCATTGTTTATCACCAGACACAAGAAAGTTTTTAATTATTAAAAGATGAATAAAATTTCAAAGACGCGAATAGCTCTTAAAAGAATGAAGGATACCCTCATTTTCTGCATTTAAGAACAGAAAAAATGATTATATAAATATAACCAAGAGCCTCTTAAGAAGTGCAAACGTTTACAAAGCATATGTCATATGTCCTAGAAGGTTCCAGGTGCATAAGCCTTATTTTTTTTAAGGTCGCTCCATGCCAAACTAAAATGTGCATTTTTCTAAAGCACACACAAGTAAACATAATTTTGATGCAACTCAAAAGCACATCTGAGTCAAAATTGAATATTGATATATATATATATGGGTTAATACCTCAAAGAGTTTTTATGATATGACTATATGAAGTATCATATATTAACCAAGATATACATAGGCATAAGAAGATATCCACACAATCTTCTTAGATACAAAAAATCAATAGAAATATTCTAATTATTTCTAATATAAGAAACTATCGTAATTATCTAGCAACTATAAAATTATTTCAATTTGAGAAGGCTTTTGGGAAAAGTGTCGTAAAGGTCCTAAATATTTGGCATAAGTACAAATTCAATCATAAACCTTTTAATTTAGTGTTAATTCGGTCATTTCGACTAATTTTGATCGGATTTTGCTGATGTTGACACCGGTTGACTGACGTGGCATGATTAGCGCTGATGTGAATAATTTTTAATAATATTTTAATATTTTCGAATTATATATTTATTTATTTATTTCCTTTTCCTTTTCCTTTTCCTTTTCCTTTTATTTTATCTTTTTTAAGCCCGTTCTCCTCTTTCCTCCAGCCGGTCGCCGGCATGTTTGGGGCCAATAGGCACGTTTCCTGCTCTGCAGTTTGACGTTATAGCTGCATTCAAAAGTCAACGCCTGATATGTCCAATTTCTCCATTATAAGTACTTCACTCCAAGTTGAGAAGAAGATATCACTTGCCCATTGAAGCCTTCTTCTTCGCTTCCCATTTGCACTCCATTAACAATGGAGATCGGTCCAAGAACGGCGGCCACTATTGTTGCAGTAATGAGCTTTGCCGTCTTCCTGGGCTTCGTTTCTGCTGATCCCGACATGCTCCAAGATGTCTGTGTTGCCGATCTCACTTCCAGTAAGAGCATACATGCCTTGTCTATGCGTGTTTCTTAGTAGTCTTCTTAAAATACCGACGACCACAGACAAGTATCGATAGACCCTAGACATTAATTCTAACATGTGCATGGCTTGTCTTCTCATATACTTCTCCATGATGGGAACTATATATCGCTACTGTTTCTTGCTTCATTAGCCGAACTGTTTCTGAAGTTAGTATAGTGCTCATAAGCTTCTCTCATAGATCAAACGATATGCACGTTTAAGGCATTGCATGATCCATACATTTGCGATGAACAGAAGCGAACGTCAACGGATTCCCGTGCAAAGAGACTTTTAACGAAACGGACTTCTTCTTCGATGGGCTGGCCAAGCCTGGACCCACCAACAACACCTTCGGCTTTGTAGTGAACACGGCCAACGTCGAAAAGTTCCCAGGCCTCAACACCCTCGGCGTGTCACTGTCCCGCGGCGACTACGCTCCCTATGGCCTCAACCGGCCCCACTCCCACCCACGAGCCTCCGAGCTGGTGTTCGTGCTCTACGGAGAGATAGACATCGGATTCATAACCACCGGTAACGTCCTCTTCACTAAGACCATCAAGGCGGGCGAGATGTTCGTGATCCCTAGAGGTTTGATCCACTTCCAAAAGAACAAAGGGTCCACCCCCGCAGCCACCATTGGGGCTTTCAACAGCCAATTGGCAGGGACTCAATCCATCGCGACCGCGCTGTTCGCAGCCAAGCCCACGGTGCCCGACGATGTGTTGGCCAAGACGTTCCAGATCGATGCTCAGCTGGTTGAGATGATCAAGGCTAAGCTTGCCCCCAAGAGCTAGTCTCCTTTTGAAATTACAGACGCTTCAATTCAAGTTTCATTTGGCCCTCAAATAAAATCAAGTTTGACATTGCAATTCCCATACTGCTCCTCTTGAGAATTATCATCTTTGTTGGGACCCCATGTTTGTAATCTTGCTGTACCCTTTTTATCGAATAAAAGAGGTGGTGAGCCACAAAAAAGGTTTAAGACATTACCACTTTGTGTGGACCTCCTAAAACTACTTCATATGAGGCCTCATGTATACCTTGGCATCTCGGATGTAAAACACTTAGAGGATTGAGCTAGGTACAAAGCTTGAAAAATATATTATGCCAATAAAGGGGTGTTGCGTGTGTAGACACCAACACATTAAAATAAGAGATGCATCTGTGGAGCCCACTTCATTGGACGACAGGCTACAGAGGCCACTGAAGTCAACTCTAGGGCTTGTTTAGAAAACTAGTCTTTTTGTATCATCTATATACTACGTAAGTAATATAACCTGCTCCTACCAGTCTAACTAGTCAAGCAAAATAAAACGCGACTTCTTCCTCGCTATCCTGTCCTTGAACAAGATCTAGTGAATTACCAAACTTAAATCTGTTGTGTATAGAGAAAGATGCAACTTTGTTAAGGAATAAATAGATAACCATAGAAGCAAATCGTGACCAAGGGACTCAAAATTTGAGATATAATGGTCTAATCCTATTGGAATCTGTTCAATATTAATGTGAAATCTGACCAAACCGTTAAGAAGCTTGCGAAATTATTTAATATGTATATCTAGATTTACGGGAGAATTGTAGAACCCGTGAGTATATATGTATGTGGATTTTTAAGGTAATTAAGTCAGAATTAAACATTAACCAAAGTAGCTTAAGGAGCAGCATAGTGGTCAAACACAGGTACCTTTTACCTCTCGTTTTCAGAAAAGCTATGGCTAGTAGAAACTCAAGAAGGACCGTGGTAGCTTTGGTAAGCTAAATGCCACATATGCATGTGAAAATTGGAGAGAAGAAGCAAGAACTTTGCCGTTGAATTTCTCATGGCCATATTCGTTGCAAGGGGAAAATAATACTACACATAAAATAACAAAAATAAATTTTTACATCAATCAATGCAGACTGGTCCAATGCACCCGTCGTTGGTCAATGGCTGACAATTGAAGGAGGTTGATCGTTAGGAAGCATTCAAATTATGGTGTGTTAATGCTCAGAGTGCGTATGATAATTATTGTATTTCTATTTCAAAACTATTTTTTTATTCCAAACTTGTTTCTAAAATAGCAATTCTTTTGGTAAAATAATTTCATTTTTCTATTTTTGGAACAAGTTTCTATTTTAGAAGTAAGTTTGGAATAGAAATCAGAAGTAAAAATTTATTTACTTTTTTATTTCTAGAATTGAAATCATAAATTATTTCTCTCTTTTTTACTTTTCACTTGAAGAAGTCTCTCCTTAACCCCTAGCCGTCCGCTCGCCCTTTGGTCGCCGCCGCCCGTCACCTACCGCCCGTCACTTGCCGCCCATCACCTACCGCAGCCGATGCCACTCGCTAGTCATTGCCACCGATTGCTGGTAAGCAATTGTCGCCGCAACCCCCTTCCCTTGTCATTGCCACTCGAGAAAGAGAAATTGTGTATTGTTATCAAATGAAATTACTTAAAAACATCTAATACTTGATCTTTAGTTTTCAGTATATAAATCCAAATTTTCCTTGAAAAATCATCCATGAAAGTAACAAAATAAGGAGAGCCACTAAGTGATTTTGTTTTAATAGGACCACAAACAGTAGAATGCACTAAATCAAGTACACCTGACTTTCTTAAATGAGGGGAGCTTTTAAATGCAACTTTATTATGTTTTCCTACTAAATAGTGAGCACACTTCTTTAGCGCTAAACTTTTCATTCTTAAAATGAGCTTCTTCTTCTTCTTGTTTAATATTAACAAGCCATTCTCACTGATGTGACCAAGCCTCTTATACCATAACTAGCTGCATCTTCGCTGTCTACTGCATTAATTTTGTCTATAGACAACTTTTCCTGCATAATGTACAATGACGGATATTTTTCACCTCCAGCCACAACAAGAGAACCTTTGATGAGCTTCCATTAACCATCACTGAAAGTGCTACAATACCATTTATCATCCAGCTTGCTTATGGAAATCAAATTTAAGCTGATATTAGGTTATATTTAACATTATTCAATACTAACCTCGTGACATTACTGGTTTTTAGACACACATCACCAATGCCCACAACTTGAGCTAGCCAATTATTTCCCATTTGCACATATCCAAATTCACCTGACATGTACAAGATAAAGAAATCTCTACGAGATGTAGCGTGAATAGATACACTATCATTAATTATCCATTTGGTCTCATGAGATACAAAATTCACTACATCACCATAAAAAATAATGAGAAAGTCTTCTTTAAGTGTAGCAACACGATTGTCATAACTGTCATTATCACTTTTCTTTTATTTACCTTTCTCCTTTTATTTCTCTCTTTTGAATTGGCGGCAAAACTTTGAATGTATCCCTTTTGATGACAATAATGGCGTTCAACATTAGCAAATTTATTATACTTACCTCTGCTTTTATCTCAGCTTTTATCTTTATTTCTCGAACCTCGAGACTCACTTCTTCCCATTTTCTCAACAATCAAGGCATTATAATGTGAAGAGGACGAAACACATGTCTTCCTTCTTATCTCTTCATTCAAAATACTACTCTTGGCCATATCCATGGTAATCATACCATCCGAGGTAGAATTAGACAAAGACGTTCGAAACGTCTCTCATGAGTTCAGCAAAGTACCATGCAACCATAGTTCTTGTATCTTATTATCAAACTTGATACCCATTGTAGCCAACTGATTTATAATTCCTTGAAAAGAATTTAAAATGATCAGTTAAACAAGTACCATCTTGATATCTTAGAGCCATCATGTGTTTTATAAAAAATAACTTATTATTTCTAGTCTTTCAAGCATATAATTGTTTAAGCTTATCCCATAAACTGCATGCATGTGTTTCCTCAATAATATGGTTCAAAACATTATCATCCACTCATTGCCTAATATGAGCACACACTTGATGATGAAATATAGACCATTCGGCATCATTTTTATTCTCCGGTTTCTCTTTAACAAATACAGGCAAACAAAAATCTTTCACATATAAAAGTTCTTCCATCTTCCCTTTCCAAATATGATAATTAAAACCATTCAGTATAACTATTCTACTCGTATTCATTTCCATTGTTTAACACAAGGCAGAAAAATCAAGAAATAACCTGGCTCTAATATCACTTTGATGGAATAACAGTAACAACTCGAATAATATCGAATCAATGCAACGGAATAAAACAATCTCTCATCTTGTGTAAATCTAATAGGAATCGATATAATAGAGTAAAATAAATATCAAGCACATGAACACAAGACAATTTTATTTTTTTTATGTAAAAAACTTCCTTGGTGTGAGGAGATCAAAAACCACAGAACCGAAGTCCACTAAAAAATATTTACTATTAACAAAATTAGGTGAACAATATTCTTCTCTAGTAAATACCAGAGGTACATAGTAGCAAAGATCTCAAGAACATAATTCTTAGCAACACGCATAAATTTCACAAGAGATCAATGATAAATTTGACCCAAAACGCAAGTTTTTATCAATCCACAAAAAACCTGATGTGGGGAGCTTCAAATGAAAATCAAACCATTTAGATTTGAGAATATTGCGCCAAGAACACGTTGACAAAATTTCTGCTCAATTGGACCACAAATCGATCTCCAATACTAGCTTGATGTAAATTAGACTTTGCCTCAAACACCCAGATTTTCAGCTTTCTCTTTTTCTTTTGTTACCGTTTCCTTTTGTGGCTACAACTTCAAAGATAGTGAGAAACCTTATTTCTTCATATGACTTATCATATGGGCTTAAGCCCTTTTGGGCTTGCAATTCATTAGGCTTTCTCCACATAAGAATGAACCCAGCTAACAGTCAATTTTGAATTTTTTTTGTCCAATTTAAGAGATGTTAGACTATAAAAATTACGCGAAAATAAAAGTTTAGGCTGTTGTGGAGTCATGTTATTTGAAAAATATCCATTTGGAATTACCAATTGATTGAAGTGAATTTTTATAGTTTCACACATTGCGCATGTTGCTAGAACCAATTACAAATTTCTATTTTCGTCGATGGTTTTCGCCCATCATCTTTGTTCGTCCTTTAAGTCGGCAAATCTTAGGACTTTTAGTACATCATAAGGATTGTCCTTTGACAATAAGCTCATTTTAATTGGGGCCCAATGAAGAGAACTATGGCATGAACAAATTCAACACACATAGCAAACATCAATAAATGTTCACTATGTGAGAGTTTTTCGTTGGTGCGTAGGAGTCAATTGATAGATAAATAGGCATAGTCTCATAGAGTCAATATTTCATGGCACGAACAAATTCTACTTGGTTTGGAATTTTTTTATCATTGTTTTCACTTAATTGATTGGATCATGACTTTGCTAACTTGAGTAGCTTACGTTGTCTGGTCTTGTAACTAAGTGAGTGGTGTTTATCTCTTTTTTAATTTGTAAAACTCATGTGATTAAAATGATAAGGAAATATATTATGAGTTAAAGAGGCATTACATGATTTGATACTCTTTTGAAAAGAAAAAGTGGTGCCTAAGACATGTTGGATCATAAAACTAGATTGGACATTTACTACCATTTTTTTAATTTGAAATGACAAAGTATCTTTAAATTATAGATTGAGTTAATTTTTACAAATGGTTTGCAAAACCTTTTATGGAAAAATTTAAAAAGAGTTACTGATTTATGAATTTGGTTTATAAAAGGTATTTTGTTTGATGAATTGAATAGTGAAAACTCAAACGTTTTGGTCGTTAAACTTGCAAATGCTCAAGAGGAATGAGGTAACTGTTTCTTTGTTCCCTTAGTGATTGTAATCCTACATTTATTTTTTCTTAAAATAAAGATGTTTAGATCATTTTTTTTTGAATATATGTAAAAATTTCTAAAACTGATAAGGTTTTTTTTTTTTACAATTAATACTGATAAGGTTAATAACTTTCTTTTCTATTCCCTTATTTTATTTTGGCTGATTTTTTTTTGTCTTATTAGAAATCTCACTTGGTGGGCTAGAAAATCCACCAATGGGGATTTATGATTTTATCAAGGAAACCAGGGAAAATATGTGGTGTATGGTGTATATGCTACCATTACTCTCCAACAGTGACAAAATTGACCAGCTCTTGTTTCCCTTATCTGGAAAGCAGACAATTTCTAAATCATGGTCGGTGGCTAACCATCTTCATAGCATTTAGCGAGGGAGAGCAAGTCAAAGGCTCCCACCATCTTGTTTGCTCCCTTGCATTTTCCTGTTTTTTCTTTCCAATCAAAGAAAGGGGTACAAAGCCTACTCAAAGACTTTTTATTAAAAAATATATAAAAAAAACTCAAGTCGGCATTCAACCTAGAATCTCTTTGAAAAAATATTAAGTACACCTATTTTGCCACGTGGGTCATACATGACACCACTCATTGATCACCACGTGTTCGAATAGAACCCACTTTCAGATTTTTTTCCTTGTCCTTCATTTTTCTCTTCTCTCATCGATTTCTTCCGTTTCTTTTTTCCTTTTGAGACCATGGACGACACTCCACCGTGGATTGCAGCGTCAAGTCATGAATGGATATGACTGGATAAATACACATCATGCTCACTTGTGAGGTGACGTTTTGATATCACTGAATATTTTATCTCAAGTAGGAGTTTGAGGACTTTTTTTTATCACTCACTCGGTGGGCCTTGTAAGGCCTTGCCAAACTACGTTTTTACCTTTAGATTCACCATGTGGGCCACATCACTTTGGTTGGGCCTTCTCTCTCTCCATTCCTTGGGCCTCCCACTTTCTAAGCCCGATAAAATGTGTTCTGGGGTTTGACAAAAAGAACGGTAACTATTTGCCTTATCAATAGTCAATGGACTCCACTCAACTATGAAATACTTTTAGGAATGTCAATGAATATTGTGAGAATTTATGACTTTGATCTCACTATCTCAAGCATTTTCTTCTTGTGTAATTATATTCCCTAATTTGCACTAAAGTAGGGTAATCATTCTTCCACATGACCTAAGTTTCAAAGATATTTCATCTTTTGTCTCTTCGAATTAATAATGTTGAGATTACGTAATTATCTTATCACGTAGTTTAGCCATAAGTACTGACTTCTATATTTGTTTCCTTTTACTTATTTGCATTCAATTTAATTAACATGCTTGCACGGGACCCAAATTTTGAAATTATCATTGTATCATTTTTTAACTCCTTTACATAAGGGCACAAAACTATCTTCTGCCTAACTTCCTTGTGTGCAAAAAAACTGTGGTCAATGTTCGACAAATCCGATGATCAATAGATCAAATCACAATATATGAAAAACTCAAGAGACCACAATCTTCAAATGTATTTGGAGATAAATCCAAAAAGGGCTCTAGATCTTTTTTTTTTCTTAAATAAGAGCTCAAAGTAGACCTTGTTTTAAATAAATGGCTGAAGTGGTCATGGTTGTTTCAAATAAAAGCCTAACTTCGCTGGGATCAAGAGCATTTTCATCCAAATTTTCTTTTCTTTTCTTTTCTTTTTGTCTTTTTTCCTTTTCTCCTTTTTTTTTTTTCTAGTCCATCTTTTTCCTTTGCATTAGTGGCTGATCGGCTGGCCATCGGTGCAACCCATAGAGGGCTAGGCGAGGGTCACCCTCACCGGCCACAGGCGAGGGATGGCCTCGCTTGGGTGAGGGTCAGGAGGCCGCCCCTTGCGACCATCCATGAGGTTGGCCCTCGCCGGCCCCAGGTGAGGCCGAACCTTGCTAGATTTGGCGTCGGTAGCCTCACCCACGGCAAGTGAGGGCTTGACGACCCTCGTCAGCCAATGGTGAGGTTTAGCCTCACTTGGGGCCGACGAGGGCTCGATGATCCTCGCCGGCCATAGATGAGGGCCAACCTCGCGGCCATTCGCAAGCGGCAGCCTCCTCTAGGCAAGGCCGTCCCTCACTTGTGGTTGGCGAGGGTGGCTCTCACTGGTTTAGGAGAGGGTGACCTTTGCCCAACCTTCTATGGACAGCATCGATGGCGGCCAGCTGGCCACCAGCGCCAAAGAAGAAGATAGACCAGTACAAAAGTAAAGAAAAAAAGGAAGAAAAAAAAGGAAAATGGTAATGACGAAAATACCCTTGATGTTCAGAAAGTCAAGCCCTTATTTGAGAAAATAATGATACTTCGGGCCTTTATTTGAAATAAAATTCACTCGGGTTCTTATTTGAGAAAATATGGACACTTCGGTCCTTTTTTCCCATGTGTTTTTAATAATATGCCCTATTAGCAAAAGTTAAAAATATATATCTTATCACCCCCAAAAAAATTATACTATAAAGAATAGCTTATTCCATTAGTTAATAAAGTTCATGTAGAGGATGTGCAAAAAATCAATAATAGAAATACTTTTGTTTGACCACACAACTTGCGAACCGACACAGCTAGGTCAAAACACGCAACATGAGTGTTGATTATATATCACTACAAAAATATTATATATGTATAGCTTATTTTATTACTTAAATAAATTGCATTAAATAAAGACATTCACTTAATTTTAAGAGAAAACAATAGTATAAAAATATATCTTAATCTATTTGTAAGATCACAGTTTATAAATTATGCCAATAATTCAATTTTTGAATCAAATGAAAGTGAAAAAATATAGATGTCTCTAATGTAGACTTATAAGAAGCCTAAGCCGCACTATACTATACTTGATTGAACCTCCTTACGCCGGTTCAAAGAAGGCAATAAGAGAGAATTGACGCATCAGCTTCGAGAGCGCCTTTTCCTTAAGCATTTCTTTCTCCATCTAAGGTTAGGGAAGAACCAAAATTATGTCTATTATAACAAAAATACCCAAAAAATTGTGTGATAAAACAACCCAATATACCCTGTATTTTAGGTCCATTTAAGGATATATTTTCAAGTTCAAGGTTTTTATGAGATAAAAAAAAAGTTTGGGTATTTATGTCACGACAAGCAAGTTTAGGGATTTCAATGACATTAAAAAGGTTCAGGATATTTATATCATAATTGACATATTTTGAAATGTTTGTGGTGTTGACCATGCTAAATGATGGTAAGAATATATAGATTTGAAGTAAAATTTAATACCTTTATCAAAAAAAAATATTTGCGAGAAGAATAAGATAGTCTTTTTTTCAAATTTATGCCATCCCACGATGTGTAGTGACCAAATTTTTATTTAGAATTCAAATTTGGGCACCTTTTTACCGAAGTTGAATTGTTTTTTACTTCTTTTTGGTGCCATTTTTTTCTAAATTAAGAGGAGTGCTAGCGCTCCAGAGTCCACACTCATATTCACAGTATTGAGCATATAAGAGGATAATGTAATGGATGGCTACATTTGCTAACCAATTCGAATTTTTACGGGCATTTCATGTTTTCGTTTTATTATATTGTTTCTCCCACTGCAAAATCAAGTTTGACCAATATGATCTCGAGAGCTCAATTTGATAACCGATGCATAAGGAAGGTGGTTGAACAATTACTCTAGTCCATACTTTAGGAAATCATAAATAATTCTGCATCTCAAAAAAGAAACCTTTTGCAAATTATTAAGTAATTTTTCAATAAGAATACATATGTAAGATGACTTTGTTAAATATATGACTTAGTAAATGATACGTATTTCTTATATTCACATAATAATTTATGAACTTTATGCAGTTGATAAGAAAGGTCAATTAAAATGTGGTAAATAGTAAAAAAAATTTTTTGGTATTAACCCTAATGACTAATGGTAAGTCGGTAAGCAAGACAAATGAAAGTGGTACCTCAATTAAAAAAGGTTAGTAAATTAAATATAATATAAATATTAGCTGATAACTTATTTGGGGATAAGTTCTTAGGTCACTCAGATCAATATTGGTAATTTCATATAATAGTCAATAAACTTAAAAGCAATGTCAACAAAAGTATGTAACAGCCAAAAAAAAAAGTTCTCTAAGACAAGAGAATTTGGTAATATGAAAAACAACTTATCGACTACTAACACAAATAAGATTTGGTAAAGTAAGATTAGCATATAACTTAATTGAAGAAAAGTTGGCAATAACTTCAATTAAGGTTGGTAATTTCTAACTAGCTGGTAAGTAAGATGAATAAAAGTTGAAAACTCCATAGAAAAGTTGGCAAATTTACGAAAAAAATATAAATAAATATTGGGAGCAACTCAAATTAGAGTTCATAATCTAACAAGAGAAAGTCGGACAATCACATGGATAAAAGTTGATAAATTCATATAAGAGTTGATATGTGTAAGGTGTTTATAAGAAAGACAAACAAAAAGTTTTTTTTTTTTTTTTTTTTTTTTGGTAAAGTTAAGTATTATAGAGAAAAATTTGAGAGCCAGCCATATAGCTATACGAGAGGGGGTGAATCTTGGCACCAACCCACACTCGACGGGACAACATGTCATTTGGAGTGAGGGGGGGCCAGGTTCACAACAAAGAAAAATACAAATGTGAGAAGCCAAGGGTAGCAAGGCTAACCTCACTCACATTCCTATACAAAAATATTTGGGTCTATCTCCCAGCTATGCTGCAATCTCCTATTTCTTGGGTTATCAGCAACCGATTTGAAGGAGATAGCTTTATCCTTGACCGCCTTGGTGAGATATTATTTCATGGCTGGCATAGAGAGATTGGATGACCGGAATGTTATATCATTTCTAGTCTTCCAAATCACATAGCATAGTGCTCCGAAGGGGAATTTGGCGATATCCACATAGAAGCCACTACCTGAGAGGGTTCTACTTACCCAACTAAGGTTCTCCATCCAAGATCGATTTGTCCAAGTGAGATTGCATTTTGCAGCCCAAAAATTAGCAAGCGAGTTGGAGACATGACAGTAAAAAAATAGATGATTTATAGAATATGGCCTGATATTGCACAATGCACAGTGCACCAGAGGTAGTCTACCATAAGCCATTAAGAAAACCTGAGTTGGGAGGCGATTTCTAGATATCAGCCAAAGGAGGAATTGGTGACGAGGAATTATCGACTTATTCCATACAAATGAAGCCCATGTGACCGGCGCCACTTTCCTTCGTATGACCGACCAAGCAGATGCCATAGAAAAGGTACCAAAAGGATGCATCAACCAAGTGAACGTGTCACTCGTTTGATTTAGTTGAGGGATAGGGATTTGCCATAAGCGAATCTCATTTAGGATGACTTGGCCATCCACAGAGAATAGATCTGCAACCTTTGCATTCCTAGTAAGAGGAGATTGGTATATATAGCAATTATCAAAGATCGAATTTATGAGGCCCAAGTCTAGCCATGGGTTAAACCAGAGTGAAGTAGATGTACCATCACCAATCTTCCACTTGAAGAAATTTGTACTTTCCTCCCTTAATGCAAGCAGCTTCCTCCATGTCCATAAGCAACAGGTCGGGGAGGGAGTAGTCCAAAAGAGCTTCCTTTTGAGGTAATTAATGTGTATCCACTTGCATCATAGTGATTCCTTGTCAGTAAAGAGGATCCATATGTGCTTGAGCATGGCTGCTTTATTGCTGTCGCGGATTTTCCAGATCCCAAGACCTCCTTCTAGTTTAGGGATGCATACATCATCCCATGATACTTTTGCCCCACCCGCCCCAAGTCCGGGACCCTTCCATAGGAATTGTCGACAAATTTGTTCAATTTGGTCAACAATAGATGAAGGAAGCCAAAAAATGGAAGCCCAGTATGCTTGAATAGCATGCAGTACCGATTTGATAAGTTGTAGTCTGCCCACAAATGATAAGAAACGATAAGTCCAAGACTGGACTCGAGTCGTAAGTAGACAGACCAGTGCATTACAGTCCGCCTTGCTTAGACGTGAGGTGATGATTGGAACACCCAGGTAGCACACCGGAAGGGAACCTCTTCTGAAATTCAAGATTTGAAGGAGCTGGATTCCGGTTGTCTCTGCAACACCCGAGAGAAAGACCTCACTCTTGTTGTCATTAGGAATTAATCCACTCCATTGGGAGAAAGTGTTTAGCCCCTCTTTTATACAAGACATCGATGCTGGTTTGCCATTGCTGAATATGAAAACATCATCCGCGAAAAAGAGATGTGAAAGGCGGGCCGACTTGCACCTCCAATAGTACCGAAATTCAGGCCGGTTTGATTGGGCCTCCAAGATGCCTGAAAGTACTTCCATGGCTAAGGTAAATAGATAAGGAGAGATTGGGTCCCCTTGTCTAAGACCCCTACCACTACTAAAAAAACCATGGAGTTCGCCTATTAATGGAAATAGAAAATTTTGGGGTCCGGATGCATACCATAACAAGCTGTATGAAGCGGCCAGGAAACCCAAACGCTATAAGAGTTGTCTCTAGGAAGTCCCAGTCGAGTGTGTCATACGCTTTTCGGAAGTCCACTTTGATAGCGCACTTTGATGAGTGAGAGTCCAAGTGGAATCCGCTAAAAAGCTCTTGGGCTAGAAGAATATTGTCAGTAATGCGTTTGCCTTTAACAAAAGCTGTCTGAGCGGGATTTATAATGTCAGGAAGCATTACTGAGATACGATTTGCCAGAATCTTGGTAATGCATTTGTAAATAGTATTACAACATACAATGGGCTGGAAGTCATTGACTGATGAAGCATTTGGAATTTTTGGGACTAGTGTAAGAATGGTGCAGTTAGTCTCCGTAATAGGCTACCTGTGTTGAAGAAGTCTAGGACTGCCTCTATGACGGAAGGGCCCACCGTTCCCCAATTCCTTTTGAAGAAATCAGAGTTGTATCCATCCGGCCCTGGGGCTTAATTGCCAGCCAATGAGAACATAGCTGCCTTAATTTCCTGAGCATTTATTGGCTCAGCTATTGATCTAACCTGGACCTCGATAAGTGTGTCTTTGCAAGACCTCATTTATCTCACTGGTAGAAGGCCTCATCGCCGAGTCTTCCCGAGTTAGAAGGTTCTGAAAATAAGAGACAAAGGCCCCTTGTATTTCCTCCAGTTCGGTGATCATATTGCTCGCACCATCCTGGACTGATATGATCCGGTTGCGCAAGTGGTGATGGTTTACCGATTGGTGGAAAAATCTTGTGTTTTGGTCGCCTTCCTTCAGCCAATGTATTCTAGATTTCTGTTTGAAAAAAGACTCTTCCATAGATCGGAGATCATAAAACTCATGAGCTTTGGCCGTTTCACTTTCAGCCAGCAAGACGTTTTGTGGATCTTGCATGAGCACCTCTTGGGTAGTGAGGAGAGCCCGCTTGGCAGTAGTAGCTCTCATGGAAATGTCGGAAAACACCTCCCTATTGAGTAACTTTAACCTGCATTTAAGAAGTTTAAGTCTGCTGTACAGCTTGTACATTGGATTACCTATAGTTTGACTCTCCCACACCTGGGAGACCATGGTATCGAAATCCGAGTGAGACATCCAGAAATTGAAAATTTTGAAAGGCCTTCTCTGAGGTCGGGGAGCTAAGACTTTGACTAGCATTGGGGAGTGGTCCGAGATTCCAGGAGGAAGAAAAACTGCCTCTGAGTATGAGTGTTCGAGGCTCCATTTGCTGTTAACCAACACTCGGTCAATTTTCCGTTGTTTGCGTTGAGTACCCGAAGAAGTTGACCATGTGTATCGCATCCCCACATATCGAAGGTCATCTAGCTTGGCCTGGCAAATGCATTCATTGAATTCATCAAAAGAAGGGAGCCACATATCCGAGCCCCCCAACCTGTCTGAAGAATCACGTATCGCATTGAAATCTCCCGCCACTATCCAAGGATTTTCTGAGAGGTTAGAGCTTAACCGGATAAGATCATTCCATAGGGGTCTTCTAGCAACATATGTATGTTCACCATATACAGCAGTGCAGTATAGAATAGATCCAGTATGCAACAGTTTAAGCGAGCCATGTATAATTTGGCTAGATATAAATAAGCTTGTAAACTCCACTAGATATGGGTTCCAACCTATCCAGATACGACCTTTGTTAGCGTACATATAATTGTTAATCCATTTCCAACATGTACATAAAGTAGCCGATATGGAATCAAAACAATGAGGTGGGACCTTTGTTTCCATCAGTCCAAGACAGCAAATATTGTTTTCGCGCACAAAATGTCTCACTTCAGATTGTCTGACTGGGTCTACTATGCCCCGGGTATTCCAAAAGCCTATATTCATATATATATATATATAGGATTAGGACAGCACCCCACTTGCGTTTCACCATTCGCCGTGTGCTAGGCAATGGTTTTGGAAAAGGGGGTTTAGGCTGTATTTGAGCCTTACCCTTGCCCGCAACAAGCGGTTCTAGTGGCTGCAGGGTGGAGCATGAATCAGCAGCCTCCATGGATGGGAGAACAACAGTAAGGGCAAGAGTGGCTGTTGCAGGATGGGCATCCCCTTCTTGATTCTCTTCCCCTGCGCTGGTGCTAGAAGCTTCCTCATCGTCATCTAGGTCATCCGCTGAAAAGAAGGTGGGGCCAGCCAGATTTTTGACCTCCTCATCAGCCCGAATGGCCTTCTTTGGAGGCCTTTTATCTTGAGGAAGGGAGTGATGATGGAGCTTATGACTGGCATTTTGTTTCCCTTCCTTCTTTGCTGCTCTTCGACGAGAGGACAGTTGAATTTGCCACTATCCGAATCTTTGTGATGTCCTCAAGGTGCCGGGTCTTCATCCACGAGATGCTGCTGTGGTGTCTTCTTGGGGAAGGTTCAAAGAGAGAGGTATTTGCCCTCTCGGCTTGGGACTGTCCTTAGCAGGATCTGCCATTTGGAGAGCAAGCTTCTGAGGTACTGTTTGCACCTGGTTATTGAGCAAAACAGCAGCTAGAGTTGCTGCAACAGAGCTGGAAATTGATTGGTTGCTGTACAAAACAGCAGTTGGGATTGCTGTAGTAGAGCTGGAAGTCGGGCCAAGGGTAACCGGAGCTGCTGTCATTTGAGGAAGTCGGTCTTTTCTTGCTGTAGCCTGCTGAGTGAAGTGCATATCAGGATTTAGAGCTGCTGTTACAGCAGCTGGATTTGACTAGAGTTGCTGAAAGACAGAGGATTTCATTGTTGTTATTGCTGGTGCCGACAAGGGAACATCAGAGGTGATTTGGCCTATTGTTTCAGTTGTTGGAGCACCATTCGGGTGTTGTAAGGGTCTGCTTTCCGCTTGTACTGAGGTGTCTCCTGCTGTGTTGCATCGATGGCCAAAGGTGCCACATTTTGTGCAGCTGATCGGCCTCCATTCGTACTCAACTTCCACTCTGCGAGTTACTCCACTAAACTCCACAATGACATGATCCCTTCTAGTGTCAGCTGCATCCAACTCCACACAAATACGGGCATAAGATAACATTCTCAGCTGTTCTGCGTTCTGATCAACATAGAGAGGATTGCCGATCACACTTGGGATGCCACTAATACCCCTAGACAACCAAAGCGTGAAAGGAATGTTCCTAAGTCTAATCCATACAGAACTTTTGAGTGGTTGTCTTTCTTCAATTCCAAGACGGATGCCATTGTTGCAAAATCAATGGCACACGGGCGATGGTGACAGGACCATTGTCTAGGAGACGCCTTCTAAACTCCGCATTAGGTATACGAAAAAAGAAGAAACCCCTATCATCAGCTTTAACTTCCATCAAACTCGGTCCCCATGCATTCTTTAGGGCAGTTTCAACTAGTCTAAAGGGCAATTTCTTGCCAATGAGGTACCCCACAACACATTCAGCCCACATAGGGTCCACACCACCAAGCGCTTCCTCATCAAATACAGCCCTTACTTCATTTTCTCTGGTGGTCGGGGCAATGTACCTGAGCTCATAGCCTCTCATAGCAGTCCTGGCAACATTTGCCCAAGAGCGAGGAGCCACATTTTCCTTTTTCATTCCGCTTAGGCACGAAATGGCCATTGCGGTTCAAATGAGCAGCATCACCGGGGGGAGGGGATCCAACCCTATGGTTAACTAAATTGCCCCTGCTACTTCCAGCACCTTGGGCAGCCTCCCATATCTGCCTATCCTGCACATTACCAACCTCCGCCGCTTCTGAAGCAGCCTCTACCATGCTCTTGCCGAGGCGGCCACGAGACAGGGGGCGGTGAGTCGGGGGCCTACTGCGGCTATGCTCCGCCTCAGCAGGTGTTTGTTCCATCCCCAATGAGTTCTCAAGCATTAATCGACTACCCCAACTACTATCCAGCAAAATCAGTCCATCTCAACAGCCAATTCCAACCTAGGTCAGCTAATCGTTGGATCTGATTTAGGCATACCTGGTTGAATTGCTACAGTGAGCTAGTAGCCCAAGCTGGGCGATTTTTCCTCCAGAGATGGCCGCCGCCGGAGGCCGGAGCCGGCCAGGCCGGGCGTTCGAAGGTCCGGCGAAAATAGGGGCACGGGAGAGAGAGAGAGAGAGAGAGAGCAGGTGAACAGTGTTTCGAAAATAGCTGGCTCTCATCACCCATACAAACAAAAAGTTGTAGATTTAAAAAATTAAATAAATGTTGATACGTAACTCAAATGAAAGCCGACAACTTGAAAATGAGTTAGTAATTTAAATGAAAGAAAGTTTGTAAGTCTTTCAAATTAAAAATGTAAATTAATATAAAAGTTGGTAACTTTAAGGTGGCACTGAGAAAGAAAAATACAAATTAAAAGAAAAAAAAAGGCAATTTGCAAACGACTTCTGAGCAAAATTAATCAAAATGACTACATTGAAAAATCACCAAAATATTTCGGACTTAGCCAAATTAAAAAATTTAAGATTAGAGTGGCCGCCATACAATAAATTTAGAATTTTTTAAACAATTGTCTCAAGGTATATCAGATGAGTTCATTACCGCAACTTAATCTTACAACATTACAAGTTTTAGATTGTTCCATCACATCCTACTTTTATGTGAATATAATAATTGTTTTTTGGCATTCAATTCGTAGCCCAATTTTTAAACAAAGGGGGGGACCAAAGTTCATGTATCGGGCTGCCTTGTAACATTTTTAAAGGCATAAGTACCCCTGGAGTGGCTAAACTTGGCATAGAGAGACACTTAAGTGCCAAAAGTTACAAAAGGTATACTTAAGTGCCAAAATCGAAGCAAAATGGATCGTTAAGTGCTAACGGTGAAAAATTCCGCCAAACCGCCACGTGTCCATTTTCCGACGATTTCATTTTACGACAGAGCATTTTTTTTCAAAATAAAAAAATCCACATGGCAATTTGAACAAACAAAAAAAAAAAGAAGAGAGAGAAGGGTCCTTTTTTTTTTTTTTTTTAAAAAAATGAATCAATTTTATAATAATATATTTTTTAATTATTTTATATTATTTAATTAATAATTTTTAAAATCCACGTCAGCACAAAACGATATCATTTTGGCTAATTTTTTGCCGACTCAATTTCTAGCGAGCCACGTAGGCAAGAAAATTAATAAAAAATTGCCATGTAGGATTTTCGGGAGGGTTCCAACGACTTAGTACTGAAGTTATCCATTTGTTTTGAAAAATGGCACTTAAGTGTACATTTTGTAACTTTTGATACTTAAGTGTCTCTCTCGTGCTAAGTTTTGGCACTCCAAGGGTACTTATGCTCATTTTTAAAAGATACGAATGGAGGAGGTTGCATTCCGATATCGATAGCTTGAATGCTGCCAAACACAAAAAAATGGAGTAGAAACGACAAACCGGATAAGGAGATCGAAAGTTCAGAACAAAAAATAATAACAATAAGGAGATCGAATGTCAACGAGGGCCAAAACGCCAGGAACAAGTGGAGTGGATGATACTATAAATAAATGACCGGCCAAGACCCTAAACTGGTGTAGTTAATGTGCTACTTTCATTCAGATATGTCACAAATAAATCTATTTTAGTTTCTCCAACAATAAAATTCCAAATTCAGTAAAGGCCTTTGCAAATTCCAGTACTGTATTTATCCATTGTTTTCACAATCTTTTTGGTAACATAATGCTGCTTACCCATGGTCACGTTTATTTTAGTTTTCATTTGTAAATAGTAAAATAATCTTTTAACTTGTTTTAATAAATTTAAACATTTTTTCGATCGAAAAATATATTTGGTTATGCTAAATAGTAAATATTTATCTATTTTCAGGTCACTAAATAACGTTTGTCATGTCCAGATGTTATTACACCTTTTGTTTGAGTCACTCCATGATATCATAATGAAAATAAATGTCAATTAGTTTTTTTTTTGGTCGGTCAATAAATGTCAATTAGTTAGAAATAACAAAAGTAGGGCGTTTATTTCTATATAACATTTAGAGAACTACTCTAGAAATTTGAAGGCATACCGTCATTGTTTATCACTAGACACAAGAAATTTTTAATTATTAGAAGATGAATAAAAATTTCGAAGACACAAATAGCTCTCAAAAGACGGAAGGATACCCTCATTTTCTGCATTTAAGAACAGAAAAAATGATTATATAAATATAACCAAGAGCCTCTTAAGAAGTGCAAACGTTTACAAAGCATATGTCATATGCCCTAGTAGGTTCCATTGGCAGAAGCCTTATTTTTTTAAGGTCGCTCCATGCCAAACTAAAATGTGCATTTTTCTAAAGCACACACAAGTAGACATAATTTTGATGCAACTCAAAAGCGAATCTGAGTCAAAATTGAATATTGATATATATATGGATTAATACCTCAAAGAGTTTTTATGATATGACTATATGAAGTATCATATATTAATCAAGATATACTTAGGCAAAAGGAGATATCCACACAATCTTCTTTTAAACAGAAAATCAATAGAAATATTCTAATTATTTCTAATATAAGAAACTATCCTAATTATCTAGCAAGTATAAAATTATTTCAATTTGAGAAGGCTTTTGGGAAAAGTGTCGTAAAGGTCCTAAATATTTTGCATCAATACAAATTTAATCCTAAACCTTTTGATTTGGTGTCAATTTAGTCCTAAACATTTAATTGGTGCCAATTTAGTTCTAAAACTTTTAATTTAGTGTCAATTCGGTCATTTCAGCTAATTTTGACCCGATTTTGTTGATGTGAACACCGGTTGATTGACGTGGTATGATCAGCGCTGATGTGAATAATTTTTAATAATATTTTAATATTTTCCGAATTATATATTTATTTATTTATTTCCTTTACCTTTTCCTTTTATTTTATCTTTTTTTAAGCCCGTCTCCAGCCGGTCGCCGGCATGTTTGGGGCCAATAGGCACGTTTCCAGCTCTGCAGTTTGACGTTATAGCCGCATTCAAAAGTCAACGCCTGATGTCCAATTTCTCCATTATAAGTACTTCACTCCAAGCTGAGAAGAAGATATCACTTGCCCATTGAAGCCTTCTTCTTCGCTTCCCATTTGCACGCCATTAACAATGGAGATCGGTCCAAGAGCGGCGGCCACTATTGTTGCAGTAATGAGCTTTGCCGTCTTCCTGGGCTTCGTTTCTGCTGATCCCGACATGCTCCAAGATATCTGTGTTGCCGATCTCACTTCCAGTAAGAGCATACATGCCTTGTCTATGCGTGTTTCTTAGTCTTCTTCTTAAACTACTGACGACCACAGACAAGTATCGATAGACCCTAGACATTAATTCTAACATGTGCATGGCTTGTCTTCTCATATACTTCTCCATGACGGGAACTATATATCGCTACTGTTTCTTGCTTCATTAGCCAAACTGTTTCTGAAGTTAGTATAGTGCTCTTAAGCTTCTCTCATAGATCAAACGATATGCACGTTTAAGGCATTGCATGATCCATACATTTGCGATGAACAGAAGCGAACGTCAACGGATTCCCGTGCAAAGAGACTTTCAACGAAACGGACTTCTTCTTCGATGGGCTGGCCAAGCCTGGACCCACCAACAACACCTTCGGCTTTGTAGTGAACACGGCCAACGTCGAAAAGTTCCCAGGCCTCAACACCCTCCGCGTGTCACTGTCCCGCGGCGACTACGCTCCCTATGGCCTCAACCGGCCCCACTCCCACCCACGAGCCTCCGAGCTAGTGTTCGTGCTCTACGGAGAGATAGACATCGGATTCATAACCACCGGTAACGTCCTCTTCACTAAGACCATCAAGGCGGGCGAGATGTTCGTGATCCCTAGAGGTTTGATCCACTTCCAAAAGAACAAAGGGCCCACCCCCGCAGCCACCATTGGGGCTTTCAACAGCCAATTGGCAGGGACTACATCCATCGCGACCGCGCTGTTCGCAGCCAAGCCCACAGTGCCTGACGATGTGTTGGCCAAGACGTTCCAGATCGATGCTCAGCTGGTTGAGATGATCAAGGCTAAGCTTTCCCCCAAGAGCTAGTCTCCTTTTGAAACTTCAGACGCTTCAATTCAAGTTTCATTTGGCCCTCAAATAAAATCAAGTTTGACATTGCAATTCCCATACTGCTCCTCTTGAGAATTATCATCTTTGTTGGGACCCCATGTTTGTAATCTTGCTTTAACCGTTTTATCGAATAAAAGAGGTGGTGAGCCACCAAAAAAAGGTTGAAGACATTACCACTTTGTGTGGACCTCCTAAAACTACTTCATATGAGGCCTCATGTAGACCTCGGCATCTCGGATGTAAAACACTTAGAGGATTGAGCTAGGTACAAAGCTTGAAAAATATACTATGCCAATGAGGGGGTGTTGCGTGTGTAGACACCAACACATTAAAATAAGGGATGCATCTATGGAGCTCGCCTCATTGGACGACAGGCTACAAAGGCCACTGAAGTCAACTTTAGGGCTTGTTTAGAAAACTAGTCTTTTTGTATGATTTATATACTACATAAGTAATATAACCTACTCCTACCTGTCTAACTAGTCGAGCAGAATAAAACGCGGCTCCTTCCTCACTATCCTGTCCTTGAACAAGATCTGGCGAATTACCAAACTTAAATTTGTTGTGTATAGAGAAAGATGCAACTTTGGTAAAGCATAAATAGATAATCATAGAAGCAACTCGTCATAGAGGGGCTCAAAATTTGAGATATAATGGTCTAATCCTATTGGAATCTGTTCAATATTAATGTGAAATCTGACCAAACCGTTAAGAAGTTTGCTAAATTATTTAGTATGTATCTCTAGATTTACGCGAGAATTGCAGAACCCATTAGTATATATGTATGTGGATTTTTAAGGTAATTAGAATTAAACATTAACCAAAGTAGCTTAAGGAGCAGCATAGTGGCCAAACACAGGTATCTTTTACCTCTCATTTTCAGAAAAGCTATCGCTAGCAGAAACTCAAGCAGGACCGTGGTAGCTTTGGTGAGTTAAATGCCACAGATGCATGTGAAAATTAGAGAGAAGAAGCAAGAACTTTGCCGTTGAATTTCTCATGGCCATATTCGTTGCCAGGGGAAAATAATACTACACATAAAATAACAGTAATAAATTTTTACATCAATCAATGCAGACTAGTCATATGCACCCGTCGTTTGTCAAGGGCTAAAAATTGAAGGAGGTTGATCACCAGGAAGCATTCAAATTAAGGAGTGTTATTGTTAAGAGCGCACATGATAATCATTATATTTCTATTTCAAAACTATTTTTCTATTCCAAACTTATTTCTAAAATAGAAATCATTTTGGTAAAATAATTTCATTTTTCTATTTTTGGAACAAATTTCTATTCTAAAAATAGATTTGTAATAGAAATAAGTAAAAATTTGTTTACTTTTTTATTTCTAGAATTGAAATCATAAATTATTTCTCTCTTTTGTACTTCTCACCTGAAGAAGTTTGTCCCTAACCCCTAGCCGTCCGCTCGCCGTACAATCACCGCCGCCCGCCTGCCATCGCCGATGCCACTCGCCAGTCATTGCCACCGGTTGTCAGTAAGCAATTGTCACCGCGGCCCCCTTCCCCCATTGTCGTCGCTTGAGAAAGAGAAATTTTGTATCATTATCAAATGAATTTTTATTTTGATAATAGAAATTTTGTGTTGTTAGCAAACATAAATTTGTGCTCAAAAACTCATCCAAAAATAGAATAGAAATTTTTTATCATTTGGACCCTAAATCTTCCCTTACATAATAATAATGGGAGAATTGCCAAAAAAGTCCTAAACCTATTGAGGTTGTGCCAATTCAGTCCTAAACCTTTTACGATTGTGCCAATTGAGTCCATCCGGCCAAAATTGGCCGGCCGGAGCTGACGTGGACGCCGGCCGGCGCCGGCGACAATTTTTTATTATTTTTGATTTTTAAATTATTTTTTGATTTTTTTTATTATTTTTCGAATTTTTTATTGTTTTTTTAATTTTTCTGTTTCTTTTCTTTTCTTTTTTTTTTCTCCCCTCCCCTCCCTCCCCCCCGGCGGCGTGTGGCCGGCCAGCGCCGACGAGGCTGCCGGCCACTACGCGAGGGCCGCGAAGCCCTCGCCGGCGACCTCGCCTGACACAGGGGCCGCCGGCGAGGGTCGCGGCCCCGGCTTCACCCGGATCCGGGCGAGGCCGGCCGCGGCGAGGCGGCTTCGCCCGGATCCGGGCGAGGCCGGCCGCGGCGAGGCGGCTTCGCCCGGATCCGGGCGAGGCCGGCCTCGCGAGGCGCTCGCCCGGATCCGGGCGGCGCCGCCGCGGCCCCGTGCCTCGCCCGGTGCAGGCGAGGCCGCCGGCGAGGGTGGCCGGTCCCGACGGGGGCCGCGACCCTCGCTGGCCGCCGGCGAGGGCCGCGGCCCTCGTGCAATGGCCGGCAGCCTCGTCGGAGCTGGCCGGCCACCGCCGCCGGTGGTGGGGGGGAGGGGAGGGGAGAAAAAAAGAAAAAAAAAACAGAAAAATTAAAAAAACAATAAAAAATTCGGAAAAAATAAAAAATTATTAAAAAATTGTCGCGGCACCGGCCGGCGTCCACGTCGGCCCGGCCGGCCAAATTTGGCCGGATGGACTCAATTGGCACAATCACAAAAGGTTTAGGACTGAATCGGTAAAAAAAAAAGGTTTAGGACTGAATTGGCACAATCCCAATAGGTTTATGACTTTTTTGGCAATTCTCCCTAATAATAATTATTCATGCATTGTCATTTTGTGACACTTTGACCCGCGAGCATGTGACAATCCCTTTTCAATGGTCATTTAGTTATGACATCTCAGAATGCATTGCCAACCCTTTCATTTTATCTTCTAATTAAACGCAAGAGGAAACATATCATCTCCATTCCAACAAGCAATAATAGTGATAGCTAGGAAAACATATCAACAAAACACTTCATTAGCATAAGCGGCATACATTGGAAGTTAATAATTACAAGTCAACTATGCATACATTTTCTGATTCGTACTAACAAAAGAGTTGGAGGTTAGCCTAGGTCCTTTACGCTATGAGAGTGACTACAAAAAATGAGGCACCCCATGCCTACCATGGCTGGTAGTACTCTGGGTCGAACTCAAGATCGGACACCATATCCGGATCCTCCTCCAGGTCGATGATGGCACCATCAAGGATATCTACGTCCATAGGGTTCTAGACAGCTTTCCCAGGACCTTCACCAAGTGGCCCATCAAAGGCCCGCAGCGGTCCAAACAGATCTTCATCGACCTATGCAAACCATGCTTTGAAGCAGTAGAGCACCAAGTGCATCAACCCCTCATCCACCCAGATGTCGTCACGTGGTGCTCGCATACGTGATCAGTCCTCTCATTCAGATACCTCCAAATCCTAACTCACAGGAATCTTGAATCTTACATGACGATTCTCCATCTAACGGCCCAAAAAATATTTAAACAATAACGGGTGAGATAACTTAGTAAGTATAATTTCGAAAGCCTTGTTTAGGAGGACTTTTTGCCTCAAATGTGTCCCAAACGTGCAATCTCATTGTTGATGGCAGATCGGTAGCAGGAATTTGCCTCGCTATAACTATAAACATGCATAATTAGGGCAGCCCTCCTTAAATCAAGAACAAACCACTAAACCAAGCAAGCATTTTCACCTCCCCTTGGCACATAAAAATTCACGTAATTAAATCACACGTGATGAGGCCATGCTTACAACCATTACACAACAAATGTAGTTAATAATCGAAACACCACAATTATCAAGTTCATGCACAATGCATCCATACATGTCCAAATTATTATGATCGCTTAGGGCCACGACCAACACTCGCATCGGTGTCTTTCGGCAGCTCAGGCATCATCCCGTTCCATTGAGTATGGCAGCTTCTTGGCCTCCCCTAAAGACAGCATTCCATTAGGAGCATCATCCTGGACTCAACCTCAACTCGACATTCGGACCTCCATCGGGTATTTGATCAAAATCAAGCATCGTCCTCTGTAGTCTTATGGGTACAAAACCATTTAGGTGATCACATGAGCACACTAATCACTTATGCTCATTTTTATCTTTATCAATTAGCTAATACAGTAGTGTTTAATGCTCACACAATAACCTATTGCAATTTTTCGGGCTAAAATGCAGCAGGAGTGCCAAAACTTGGCAAAAATGGATATTTTGGTGCCAAAATTTCTAAGAAGTACACTTAAGTGTCATTTTTTTTTAGAAAAGTATGACATTTAAGCGCCAAGTCCAGTGACCAATCCCGAAAATCCTACATAGCATTTTTTAATAATATAAATTGATGACATGGCTAGCCAGAAAACTAAGTCAACTTAGACTTGGCCAAAACGATGTCATTTTGGCATGAATTCGATTTTTAATATAAAAATTAACTAAATTCAATTAAAAACTTAAAAAAGAAAAGAAAAAGAGAACAACACAAGCGAGAAGGAGCTCCCCCACCTGTGGCTGCCACCCCATTGTTGATGGGGCTACGGCAATGGCTAGCGAGGGTCAGCAGCGATGGTTGGTGAGGGCCAACGACCCTTAACAACTGGAGGCAAGGGCCAGTGACCCTCGCTTAGGCCCAAGCAAGGGTGGGCGACCCTCGCCCAAATCAAAAGAGGGTTGTTGCCCTCTCCCAGCTTTTGGCAAGGACTTGTCGGCCATTATCACTACCGCACCGATAATGGGGTAGCGGTCATAGGAGGAGCCCCAGGGACCGAATTGTTCTCTCTCTGTTTTTTTAATTAATTTTTATATTAAAAATCGAATCCAACGTAAAAAGACATCGTTTTGGGCTAAGTCTAGCCACATCAGCACAAATGACGTCATTTTGGGGTTACTTAGCCACATCAGTAATTTGGTCAAATTTTTTCGCCGTTGGTACTTAAGTGTTCCGTTCTTCTCCAATTTTGACACTTAAGTGTATTTTTTGATAATTTTGGCACCAAAATGTTTACTTTTGTAAATTTTTGGCACTCCGGCCATATTTTAGCCCAATTTTTCGCACACAAAATTGCAACGAAATATTCGTACATGATCACCCATAATTCATTTACCCACCAAATCTTATGTACATCAATTTCCATCTTTCCTTAATCACGTAGACGCGTAAAACATAGTATCCAATCCCAACACCACATATATTGCCATTAAAATGCTTATATTTATATTATTTCAAGGCAATAATTCAAGTGTATTATTTCATAACCAATTCTCTAGATAATACATGCTTTAAATCACATTATTCAAGCATAAGTCTACCACTTATCTTATAGAAAAAGCACATATCACCAGCATTCATCGCATATAATAATAACTTATCACCTTTTTTGATGGCCTATCACAATAACTTATCGACTATAAAAATAATTTATCACATATAAAAATACACTTATCACATAAGCCACTCATTAACTTAATATAACTATCATCAACACTAATCTAATCCTCGTCCTAAGCATAATTATCACCGTAATCAAGGATTAAGAAGATTATTTACTTTTCTAGGGGTAACTTAATGGCGATGGTGGCAACGACAACAAGACGATAAAGAAAATGAGCAGCACATCAAACAGCGGCGGCTCAGGATGACGATGGTTTTGCGGCTTGGTGAGGTTGAGGATAGTGGTGGAATGGCTCGGTGATGATAGTGGTGGTTCAGTGATGTTGATGGTGGTGCAATGGTAAGCGGTTCAACATGGTGGGGTGGCGCAACAGCGATGGCGGCAAGACAGTGAGATGTCTGGCGATGGCTTGGTGTAGCGACAAGAGGGAAAAATGAGAGAGATTGGTGAGGAGGAGGGGGCAACCGAGGATGGTGAGTGAGAGAGAGAGAGCTTAAGAGAAAGTTGAGCAAGAAAGAGAGAGAAAATGAGAAACAAAGGGATATGTTTTTTCTTCTTGTAAGATCTCCATCATGAAAGGTATTAATTGCCATGGAACAGTTCTCCTAAATTTCCTCTTGGCCAAGAATTTCTTTGCTTGTCTTCTTCTTCATTATCTTCCATCTCTTCTTTATTTATGTCAACTTTCAAGAACATATCTTTTCTTGGTTTTTGACTAGAAAAGCCAACTAAATGACTTCTTCTTCCTTCCCCATAAGTGGCACCCAATCCCCATTTAACTAGACTTCATTTTGTCCCATTAAACCAACTAAATTTTTAATAGGGGCATTTTAGGGATTTAGGGAAAATATAATATAAAATACTATACATATGGGCCAAATTAGTGTACAAGCTTGCAAAACTCCATTTGGGACTCAATTGGTCTTGATGGGCTTGAATTGTGTTCATTGGACCCTCTTGCATGCTTCTTGGGCGTAGGCCCATTGGGCCCGCCCACAGGCTCAAGTCCTTGTGGACCCTCGTTCACAGTTTGTTTATATTTTTTGGATAATTCGCGGTCTACGATTGTCAACTTGACCGTCTTCTTGAAATAGTCTCCTCATAATTGTCCTTAATTCAAAAACCTCGAATTTTAATCATGCTCCTCAAATAGGGGTTGAATTAAGGATGTCACAACTCTTCCATCCTTAAAGAATTCAAGAACAACCCTAGTTCAAAATGTTGGTGTGGGCATGTCTAGCCACCGCCGACAGCATGCCACCCACCAATGTGCTCATCTTGCCAAGACGAATCCAATTATCTTATCAAAATCAAGTTTTTACGGATAGAAATTCTGAGGACAGGACAAATACAATAGCTCAAGTTCTAAGCTATGTTTGCTCTGATACCAAACGTCAATTGTTCTAACGGCGTTCCAGGATTGATATAGCTAGAAATTCAAGCATGATAACCAAGAAAGAAAAAGATTTGAGTACCTATCTTCAAATCCATCGATCTTGAAGCGGAATAATGTCAACCGAATCCTAAAATGCTATCGATCTTCTCCTCTATTGCCCTCAAAGCCCTGGCATGATGAGATGGTCTCTCTCTTCCCATGACCCTCCTTATATAAGGTGGTATGTGGGTAACTTCAAAGATAAGTTCTTCCAAGAGAAGTTACTTCCAATAGAGGGTTACTTCCAAAAGAGGGTTAGAGGAGGGACCTTTAACACTATTTATAGAGTTTCCGAATAGGTCATCTCATCATGGGCCGGGCCCAACTCAGCCCACACAAGCCAAGCCCATCTTAACCTGTAAATAAAATCTTATATCTCATTTTAACAAACCAATCCCGTAAAACGATAAATTACAATCTCAATTAATATAACTCACATCAATAAAACGCTTACATCAACACCCTTGGTGTGTCCCTGTCCTGCATCGACTATGCTCCTTATGGCCTCAACCCGCCCCACACCCACCCACAAGCCACCACGATAGTTTTCGTGCTCTACGGAGAGCTACACGTTGCATTCATAACCACCGGTAACGTCCTAGTCGCTAAGACCATCAAGGCGGGCGAGTGTTTCATGTTCCCTAAAGGTTTGGTCCACTTCCAAAAGAACGAGTAGCACGTCCCCATGGCCGTCATCGTGGCATTCAACAGCCAATTGCCAAGGACTCAAGCCATCGCGACTGCGCTATTCACGGCCAAGCCCACAGTACCTGACGATGTGTTGGCCAAGGCGTTCCAGATCGATGCTCAGCTGGTTGAGATGATCAAGGCTAAGCTTGCCCCCAAGAGCTAGTCTCCTTTCGAAACTAAAGACGCTTCACTTCAAGTTTGATTTGGCCCTCAAACAAAATCAAGTTCGACATTGCAATTCCCATTCTGCTCCTCTTGAGAATTATCATTTTTGTTGGTCTCAATAACCCCATGTTTGTATTCTTTTTGTACCCTTTTTATCGAATAAAAGAGGCCGTGAACCACCAAAAAAAGTTTGAAGATATTACTTTTTTGTGTAGACCTCCTAAAACTGCTTCGTTTGAGGTCTCGTGCAAACCTCGGTATATCGGATGTAAAATAATTAGAGTGTAAAGTCAGGTACAGGACTCAAAAAATATATTTTGCCAATGAAGGGGTGTTGGGCGTGTGGGCTCTAGCACCTTAAAATAAGGAACGCATCCGCGGAGCTCGTCTCATTGGACAAAGGCTGCGAAGACTACTAAAGTCAACTTTAGGACTTGCTTAGAAAACTAGTCTTTTTGTATGATCTATATACTACATAAGTAATATGACATGCTCCTACCTGTCTAACTAATCAAACAAAATAAAACTTGGCTCTTTCCTCTCTATCCTGTCCTTAAACAAGATCTGACGAATTAGCAAACTTAAATCAGCTGTGTATATGGAAAGATGCAACCTTGGTAAGGTAGGCATAAATAGATAATCATAGTGGCAAATCGTGACCGAGGGACACAAAATTTGACACATAATGATCTAATCCTATCCGAATCTGTTAAATATCAATATGAAATCTAACTGAACCTTTGAGAAGTTTGTGACATTATTTAGTATGTACCGCTAGATTTTGCGCGAGAATTGTAAAACCCATGAGTATATGCGTTTGTGGATTTTTAAGGTAATTAAGATAGATTTAAACATTAAGCAAAGTAGCTTAAGCAGCAGCGTAGTTGCCAAACACAGGTATCTTTGACCTCTCATTTTCAGAAAAGCTATAGCTAGCAGAAAGTCAAGCAGGATCGTGGTAGCTTTGGTAAGCTAAATTCCATAGAAGCATGTGAAAATTAGAGAGAAGAAGCAAGAAGTAAGCCATTGAATTGACAGCTCTAGACATCATTTGATTAGATCCAGATCTCATGGGCTGATTCATTTTACCGCTCGCGCGGTGTCCGAGTCTAAGGCCATATTCGTTGCAAGGGGAAAATACTATAAATAAAATAACAAAAAATAATATTTACATCAATCGATGCAGACCATGTCCAATGTACCCGTTGCTGGTCAATGGCTGACAATTGAAGGAGGTTGATCATCAAGAAGCATTCAAATTAAGCTGTGCTCTTACTAAATCTTCCCTTACATAATGGTGATTATCCGTGCATTGGCATTCCTTATTCCTATTTAATTATCACTGATGCAGTGGTGAGATTGTAAAGATTGGTCCACAATAATCCCTTGGCAAAGTGCCAAGTGGAACATATTCCCATATCCAACAAAGCATTTCACATTTCCCTTTCTAACTCATTATTATTAGTACCATAAAGATTATTTTTTTTTTGTTAAATGCAATGTGAAGCTATTAATGGAAATGTAAGTTTATCTTTTGATTTTCAAACTAATTCTATCTCTCCTGATCAAGGTTAAAGAGAAATCAAACTTATGATTAATGGGTTTTCTTCCATTCAAAGTGTTTATTGATAATCATATCTCAAGAGAATGGTCAAATTAGAGAGACAACTGTGAGATTTTTTTTTTTTTTTGAACATGCAAGTGTCACAACCTTCCTAAAGGTGAAACACCAAGGGAAGGCTAATGGATTACTAAATCCAAAGACTAAATACGGACTCTCCCAAGTCCTACCAACCGCGACTTGATACACGAAAATTAATTTATTTAATCATGCAGTTTTATTCAATTATGAGCCACCATTAATCAATTACGGTTGATTAGAAACCCAAGCAAAGTGTGGGAGAATACTTTATTTCTATGAACCAAAGATTCAATAGGTTAGGGGACATGATTACGCTAAGTTAAACTAACGCCCTTTCGGTACCATTTCCCTTTAAGTTTCAAAAACATTTTGCAAGCAGTTTTGGTTGATTTTAACCTAAGCCACTAACATGAAGAAGTGGTCATGTGGATCACAATCAATGACATTTAATAGACCCAAACAATAAATTGTAAAAGTCATGGTCAACCTTAAAGCAAAACAAATTATAACTAAAAATGCATGCCCTAAACATGATTTCTAAATGGCCTAACTTTAATGACATATGTTAATTAAAAACTATTGTAACGTGTATGCAATCTAATTTACATGACCCTCAATATGCATGTGCTACATGATGTGGGATGAATGATGTGATAATGCTATATGCATATGCATGTTCTTTTTACATCTTTTTTTTCATTTTTTCATTTTTTCATTTTTTTTATTTTATTAAAATCAAAATACAAAACTAAGCTAAGATTTATTAGAAAATTTCATCTATAGAAATATTACATAAATCTAGGATGCAACATAGCTACCAAACTATCATGCAATCAAACTACCATGCGATGCAATGTGAAATTTTTTTGTATTTTTTTTAGTGGGAAAATTTACTAATTTAAAACCAACACAAGCAATGGACACAACCACATAAACATATAACTCATCACGACCAAAGACAGAAGGTTACGATAATCAAAAATCTAATCCAATGTCTCTCGGCTCAATATTTCTGATTATTTTGACCCTCGGCACAACAATTTTCTTAATCAAATAATGCCTAACAGAATCAACAACCACAATCAACATCAGAGAATTGCAAACTAAGTAACAAATTAATCAAATTAAATTCGGTTAAAGAAATTACCTAGTTTAGAAAATATACTTCTGAACAATGAGACCGGCAAAAACGATGCGGGGATGATGATGAGCTCACGGACTGACAATCATTGGGAGATTATTGGCATGCAATGCTTCCATCCGCGGTGCCAACTCAATTGGCGACAACAAGCATGGACACCTGGGGATTGTTATTCATTGGGATGTTGCTAACCACTTCAAAACTTACAAAAAGGTTAACAAAAAATGCTCATCCAAAACGTGTTAAGTTGCTCGCTAGTGATTGGAGAAGCCCACTGATTTGCTGGTGACTCGCTGGATACGCAATTGCTACTAGAGCTATCCTTATAGTGATGGACTTTCTAGGGTGATCCGAATGAAGGACAGCGATGCTTGATTGGGAACGAGCAATGGCTGAACCACGTTAGCTAGCAAGGTTGAGATGCCACCGTGAGTGTAGAGACCCCAGAAAAAGATCGCGTGATGGCAACAACTTCACAAGAAGCGTCGGGAGAGAACCACTGGCCGTCCATGATGTCAGCAACACTATGGGGGTCACCAGAGATCCTAACGGAAAAGGAACGTCGGGGACAATGATAGTCTTATCTGGTGAGTCGAATGTCCACGGTTGGTGGGTCTTGCTAATGAAGGAGATGGGGTTGAGAACGTGAGGTTTGACAAGAAAAACCCCGAGGACAACACTGTTGTCCACTCTTTTACTCTTTTGAGCCACGAGCTATCTCTGCCCCTTTATCTTTTGCTTTGTCAACATTTTTTTTCTTTTTTTTTTTTTTCACATTTTGTAAGTGGCAACTTGGTCCACTAATGGGGACGGACTCTCTCCTTGCTCTTACTTTTTTCACACTTTTTTTCCTCTTTTCCCTGAATCCTCACTTTCACTCATCTTGGTCTCCTCCCTATCCTCTGCTTCTTTGCTCTCTATTGATAGAGGAAAAATGATTTGTTTTTCAGCAAAGATTTCCCTCGATTGTAGCACATTTTTACTCAATAAACGATGATCGTCCGCATAGAGAGGAAACTACTCAACCAAAAAATGTCTTCAAAATTTAAAATCCTTTTCAAAATTTGCTCAACTAAAAAATACTCTATCATTCAAATTTAAAATATGCCCAATCATAGAAGGTTGGGGAATGCAACATATCAGTTATGCCGGTCGTCTTCAGTTGGCCAAATCTGTACTTATTGGATGCAAGTATTTTTACTTCCAAAGCAAACCATATACAAAGTGGAGAAGAAGATTAGACAATTTTTATGGAGTAGAAATATGGAAGGCCATCGATCACATAAAGTTGCTTGGGAAATTGTTTGCTTGCCAAAAAGGGAGGGAGGACTAGGGTTGCTCAATCTAAACCTATGGAACAAAGTTTTACTGGGCCGCATGCTATGGAGCCTCGTAAACTGTCCATCATCTTCCTTATGGAGTAAATGGGTTCATAGTACCAAATGTAGAGGCACTCCAATTATGCAGCTTGAAATTAAAGGTAATATGGCATGGAGTTGGCACGGTATTCTTAAACTAAGGCCAACCTTAACTCCAATCATATCTAGACAAAGATATTGTTGCAAAGAATTATACGATGAACTCAGGAATGTGGGACCGATTGTGGGATGATACCAATTGATATGGACAAGTGGGGTTAGCAAACACAATTTTATCGGATGGCTAGTTTGTAGAGGCAAACTCCCAACAGCAGATATCATATCACGTTGAATGCCCGCAGTAACAATCCATTGTAATTTCTGTTTGGATAATCTGGAAAATCGAGATCATCTATTCTTTCAGTGCACATGGACGGGAAGCATATGGCGTATTATTCTTGCACAATACACAATCCGCCGTAACTTAGGAGGATGGAATGATGAAATCCAATGGATAATTAGGGCTACCAAAGGCAAAGATTTGGCGGCAAGGCTTCTCAAAGTAACTTTTTTAGCAACCATTTACTGCATTTGGATGGATCGTAACTATAGACATTTCCAAAACAAGTCAAATGATGTCTCCATCATTGTGGCTAAAATTCGTAAGCTTGTCAGGGGCCGAGCATTATTTTACAAAAATTTTAAACCTTCCCAGACAAATATAATTTTGGCTACTATATGGAGAATCCCTCACTCCATTTTTTTGAGTTCTTAGTTATCTTTTGTAATGATGGAGAATGCCCTTAAGCTATTGTACGTCATCTTATAAATGATACTTACATTTCAAACCAAAAAAAAAAATATATATGCCCAATCAAAACAAATAACTCCATCATTCAAAATTTAAAATATGCCCAATCAAAACAAATGACTCCATCATTCAAAATCTAAAATCTTTTAAATCTCCCTTCACAATCGGATTATTCTCTAATTTTGATATTTTTATTCCTTTTTTTATTTTCTATTTTTTTTAGTTTTTTTAGAACTTTTTTAACAAAAAAATCTAAATGTAATGCTATGAAATGCTTAATATATACATATGTGATGAACAAGTAAAATAGTCAAAATTTAGGTATTAACAGTAAGTCTCAATTAAGGACTTGCTAAGTGTGTGTTTGTTTCACCAGAAGAGCTTCTAATAAATTAGTTTTTCAACTTTCACATGTTTGATTCATTGAAAATGGTTAGTCAACCGAAGTAGCATCTACGATTAAAAGAAAACCCGTACGTAAAATTAGGAAACCGAATTCCTGTTCTGAATATAAAAAAATCATTTTCCCAAGCATAACAAGTTTCTGACTGCAAACACTTGGTAGCTTCCTCACCTTCTGTCTTAAAATAGAGTTTTATATGCCCTTCCATGTATCATCGAATATAAGAAAATTGATCATTTTTCTTGAAAATGATTTTCATGAAAAGTATTTTCCTTTTATCACGTGCTTCTAGATCTTTGTTGATTCGTCAATTGACTATCGACGCCAAATATGCTATAAGGGAATGAGAAAGAATTCACCTTACATCACAAAACAGTAAACAAAACGTGAAAGCGAATCGTTCTAGCATCTCGATCTTGCTTGTTCTGAACTTGTTTTCAGCATTAATTAAGAAACTGATAAATTAATGTTCAGAATGAAAGCGACAGCCCCCCTTGTGATCCCAGTTAGAACAAAAAAAACAAACACTTGGTGATCATGGCGTCGGCATTGACTAATTATTGTATTTAACTCGATCAGAATAAGTTGGAAAATTAGATTCCACTCTCATTCTCATGCAAGTGGTGAGTTGCCTCATTTAGTATTGAAGATCAACTGTATTAATTTTTCTTTTTTTCATAAATCAAAGACCCGATGAGATTATATATAAATTGGACAAGGCGAGGGCCTTGCCCGATACACATGTGCAAAGTCCAAGAAAAGAGCCCCTGAGCAATCAACTTAAGGGATGGATATCAACTTAATGGTACTAAAAAAAACCCGTGCTGCGTCCTTGTTATCATCCCCTAGAAATTTCCGGATTAATCTAGTCAAGGAAATCCCAATCTTCAAAGATTATGTTGCAAAACATGATGATCGATTGGTTTATCGCAATCAACCGACAAATACTACTGGCCCAATCAATCATTATGGCCATTATAGGTCATATAAATGGAAAACAGATAAGTCATCTAAAAAGAGGACAACAATAAGGTCTTATTTGTTTCACAGAAAATGAGTAATTTGAAAAATATTTTATTAAAAATGATAATATTTTTATCATTCAAGAAAATGTCCAAACATAAATTGTTATTGATAATGAAATATTTTTTTTGATTAATTATTTTAAGCATTATAAACGATCATTTTTAAAAAATGTTTTTCAAATTTATTCATTTTCAGTAAAATAAATGGAGTCTTGAGTAAGCAAGTAATTTATTTATTTATTTAAGGGACAATGATTAGAAACCACAATAACCACCACAATAACCATGAAATCGCCTAAGGCCCAACAAATCAGCCCGACCTAAGGCGCCCCACAAGAACATATAATTATGCCCCTAATCCTTCTACTTGGTATATGTATACTACATCCCATCCCATAAAACTTGTCACTTGCTTAAAGAAGAAGCTTCACATCCAACTTTGGCCTTGACTTCTTCCTTAACAGCGACCTTCTCTTCAATCTCGGCAAGCTTCATGGCATTCGCATCCACACTGACGTCTTCACAGCCTCTTCCTTCTTCGGAGTTGCAGTCGGTTCAGTCTTCCAAGTCACGCCGCACGTCAGGTTCACATAGCTTCCGGAGCAGCAGCTTCTCCTCTCCATCTTCCCTTTCGTCTTTTAATCTTTCTGCTGCAAGGTTTGAACTGTAGATGTGTTTCCGATTTCACTGAGGGCATGCGTGATCTTGGAGGATGAAGAGGAGTATTTATAGAGGGTTTTATAAAGCCCGTCTGGCTTCTCTGACGAAATGAGCATGACGGTTTTACCGCTCGAGAACCGTGAATCAAGAAAAGGTGACGGGCTCTTGCAGTTTCCAAAGGAGTAATTGATTTACTTTCATTTCGATGAGGTGCGTTGAGGGGGAAAACTAAGAGTCCCCGAAACAATTCGTTGAGGACGTTTTGCATGCCAAATGTTTTGCCGCTGTGAAAACTCGTTATAATATTTAAATAATAAACAATGCATTCATCTAACATAGTATAAATGTTTTGCAGTTTCTAAAGGGGTAATTGATTTAGTTTCATTTCAATGAGGTGCATTGAGGGGGGAAAACTAAAAGTCCCTAAAATGATTCGTTGAGGACGTTTTTCATGCCAAATGTTTTGCCCTCATGAAAATTTGTTACAATATTTAAATAATGAACCACGCATTCGTCTAAGTTTATTATTAAGTATTGTAACAAGTTTTCATTCAATAATTATGTCAACAATGGTCAAGAAAATCCAATGAACTAACTAAATGCGTGGTTTATTATGCAAATATTATAACAAGTTTTCATTCAATAATTGCATCAACAATGGTCAAGAAAATCCAACAAACTATAATAATTAAGACTCAATTTATTTCGTGAAAAATGAATTATTTGAAAAACATTTTTCAAAAAATGATCACTTATATCTCTTACAAAAATGAATTAATGGAAATAGTTTCATCATCTATGTAAATGTTTAGACACAAATTGTTATTGTTAATGAAAATATTTTTTTCATTGACTAAATATTTCAAGCGATACATATGATCATTTTTATAAAATTATTCTCAAAATTACTCATTTTTCCCAAAACAAACAAGGCTTAAGGGTTAGTTGATATAGATTTGAAGTAAAAATTAAAAACTTTCTCAAAAAGTATTTGCGAGAAGAATAAGATAATTTTTTTTCAAATCTTTGTCATCATATAATGTGTAATGACTAAATGTTTATTCAGAATTCAAGTTGGGCACCGTTTTACCAAAGTTGAATTGTTTCAGACTTCTTTTTCGTTCCCTTTTTTTCTAAATCAAGAGGAGTGCCAGCGCTCCAGAGTCCATACATTTGATTACCAATTCAAATTTTTACGGGTGTTTCGTGTTTTCTTTTAATGCCTTTTTTTATCATATTATTTCTCCCACTCCAGGAAATATCAGTCTCAAAGGGTGATCGATTGCCTAACTAAAAGAATAATTTTTGACCGATATGATCTCGACAGCTCAATTTGATAACTGATGCATTAAGAAAGTGATTGAACTAATATTCTAGTCCAAACTCCAGGAAATCATATTTATTTCTGCATCTCAAAAAAAAAAAAAAAAAATTGCACATCATTTTAATAATTTTTCAATAAGAATATATATGTAGGATGACTTCATTAAATTTATGACTTAGTAAATGATACATATTTCTAATATTCATATAATAGTTGATAAACTGTAAGCAGTTGGTAAGAAAGGTAAATTAAAGGGGGTAAACTGTAAAATGTTTTTAACCCTAATAACTAATGGTAAGTCGGCAAGCAAGACAAATGAAAGCGGTACCTCAATAGAAAAGTTAGTGAATTAAAATATAATATAAATGTTAGCTGATAATTTATTTGGGGAAAAGTTCATAAGTTATCAAATAAATATTGGTAATTTCATATAATAGTCAACAAATTTAAAGCAATGGCAAGATAAGTCAACAAAACTATGAAACAGATAAGAAGAAAATTGGTCTAAAATAAGATAATTTGGTAATATGAAAAACAACTTATCGACTAATAACTCAAATAAGATTTGGTAATGTAAAATTACTGGTAACTTAATTGAACAAAAGTTGGTAATAACTTTAATTAAGGTTGGTCATTTCTAGCTTAAACAAATAAGATTAAAAGTTCGAAACTCCATAAAAAAGTTAGCAAATTCAATAAAAAATATATATAAATAAACATTGGGAGCAACCCAGATTAGAGTTGAAAATCTAATGAGAGTAAGTCAGACAATCACACGGATAAAAGTTGATAAATTCGTATAAGAGTTAATATGTGTAAGGTGTTTGTAAGAAAGACAAACAGAATTTTTAAATTTAAAAAATTAAATAAACGTTGGAAAGTAACTCAAATAAAAGCTGATAACTTGAAAATAAGTTAGTAATTTAAATGGAAGAAAGTTTATAAGTCTTTCAAATTAAAAATGCAAATTAATATGATAGTTGGTAACTTTAAGGCATTGCTAAGAAAGAGAAATAAAAATTAATAAAAAAAAGGCAATTTGCAAATGATTTCTAAGCAAAATTGATCATAATAACTACATTGAAAATCATCAAAAATTTTATAAATGAATTGGCCAAATTGAAAATTTTAGAATTAGAGTGGTCGTCGTACAATAAATCTAGGACTTTTTGAACAATTATCCCAAAGTATATCAGATGATTACATTACAACAACCTAATTTCGCAACGGTACAACTTTTGGATAGTATCGTCATATCCTACTTTTATGTGAATATAATAAAGCTCGTTGGGTTTTCAATCCGTAGCCCAATTTTTAAACAATGGGGGACAAAAGTTCACGTGTTGGACGGCATTGTAACATTTTTAAAAGATGCGAAGGGGGGATGTTGCATTCCGACATTAAGCACTTGAATGCTGCCAAACACCAAAAATGGAATAGAAACAAGATCAATCGGATAAGAAGATCGAAAGTCAACGAGGACCAAAATGCCTGGAACAAGTGGAGGAGATAGATGATTTTATAAATAAATTGACCTGCCAAAACCCTAAACTTGTGCGGTTAATGTGCTAGTTTCATTTAGATATGCCATAAATAATTTAGTTTACTTTCTCCAACTACAAGATTCCAGAGCTGATATTTATCATTGTTTTCACAATCTTTTTGGTAACACAATGCTGCTTACCTTTGGTTACCTTTATTTTATTTTTCATTTGTAAATAGTAAAATCATTTGAACTTGTTTTAGTTTATTTAAACATTTTTTCGATCAAAAACAATATTTGGTTATGCAAAATAGTAAGTGTTTATGTATTTTCAGCTTGCATGTCCAGATGTTATTATACCTTTTATTTGTGTTACTCCATGACATATCTTTCACCATAATGAAATTATATGTCAACATGTTAGAACTAACAAAAGCAGCGCATTTATTTCTATATGACATCTAAAGAACTACTCTAAAAATTCAAAGGATACCCTCATTGTTTAATATCAGACACAATAAAGTTTTTAATAATTAAAGGTTAATACTGCAAAAAATCTCAAACCGATATACTTGTGATAAATTTACCTTAAATTAATTTTTTAAATTGCCAAAAACAACAAACTAGTACACATGTGACAAATTTAATCCCTATTAGTTTTCGTTAAACTTTACCGTCAAATTTATAAATTGGATGACATATGACAGTTGACGGATATACCAATTTGAGGTTTTACTTTCCATTTATCACAAGTGTACATGTTTATGGTTTTTAGGATACCAACCCATTATTGAAAGACGAATAAAAATTTCAAAGATGCGAATAGCTCTTAAAAGATTGAAGGATACGCTCATTTTCTGCGTTTAAGAACAGAAAAAATTGATTATATAAATGTAACCAAACGTTTTTTGAAAAGTGCAAATCGCATGTGTTCCATCAAACGGCTACAAAGCATATGCCGTATGCCCTAGTAGGTTCCATGCGCGGAAGCCTTTTTTTAGGTCGCTACATGCCAAACTAGAATGTGCATTTTTCTATAAGTAATTAATTTAGAGATTCACATAGAAGTAACATGATATGGAAGCAACTCTCAAGCACATCTGAAGTCAGAATTGAATAATGATATATATGTAGACCAAGAGTGATGATAGTGATAGCAAATGCTTTGTGGAATTGATTTCCTAAATGATATACTAATGTGTAATTTGGCATTCGAGATGAGTATGTTTATATTCAAGCATTATCATGAGAAATCTACAAAATCACTTTGCAATCATAAACTTACTTTACATGGTTCTAGTGTGTCAAGCATGTTTTCATAGTGAAAGATATGGGTTCGAAGAATAGCACAAAATAGGGTATTGATAGTGATAGTAGATTCACTACCGGCCTCGTCAAGAAACTTTTCAACTTGTGAAAAAGAGCCTAATAAAAGAAGTTTGGTATATCACGTTCCACCTTCCAATTCTTCTTTTAGCTACTTAAAAAAGCGGCATTCAAGTTTCAAGCTCCTCCTCCTTTTCTATCAATAGAAAAGCATAAAAATGACAAAGAGTTAGGAATTATTACAGAAGTTCCTTCTCATTGTTTTGCTGAGTTTTAATCATTTAAAAAAATATAAGTTATTTTTCTCCTTTCCTAATAATAGGTATGTTAGAGATAATTAGGATTTTTCTATTGATTTTTCAGTAGCTCTAAAGATTAGGCGGATATTTTCATGTGATTGTATGTGTCTTATTTGATATATGTTACTTTTTTTTTTTGGTAAAGGTAAGTATTATATATATGAGATTTCCAAACACAAATATACAGGGGTTGAGGCTCAAGCACCACACCACACTCATCCAGGACAACAAGTCATAGGAGTGGGGGGGGGCCGAGTACACAAACAGACAAGTAGCTACTATAAAGCAGAAAACAAGGCAGATTATTGCCCTATACTAATCAAAAATTTTAGGATCTATTCCCCAGCTACGCTGCAGTCTTCTATTTCTCGGGTTGTCAATCACCGAGTTGAAAGAGAGAGCTTTATCTTTGACCACCTTAGTAAGATGCTGCTTCATCGAAGGAACATAAAGATTTGAAGACCGAAAGGTGATGTCGTTCCTAGTCTTCCAAATTGTATAACAAAGAGCACCGAAAGAGAACTTTGCGATGTCAACATAGAAATCATCTCCTGAGAGAATGTTCGCGATCCATCGAAAATTGTCCATCCATGAACGGTTGCTCCAGGGAAGATTACATTTAGCAGCCCAAAAGGAAGCAAGGGAGTGGGGCACATGACATTCAAAAAACAGGTGATCAATAGAGTCCGGCCTTGAGTTGCAAAACACACAATGAGTCATAGGGAGTTTGTTAATAGACATCAAAAAAACCTGGGTAGGAAGTCGGTTCCGAAAGATAAGCCACAAGAGGAATTGGTACCGAGGGACCAACGCCTTGCTCCATATAAAAGAAGCCCACGGGACCGGCGTACCTTTCCTCCGAAAGATTGACCATGCAGATGCAGTTGAGAATAAGCCCGAGGGATGCTTGAGCAAGTGAAGGAATCCCTCATGGGATTTAAGCTAGGAAGCGAAAACGCCATAAAAGTATGTCATGTAACACGGTTTGGCCATCTAGTGAGAACAGGTCAGCTACTTTAGCATGACTAGTAAGAGCCGAATGATAAATATAGGCATTATCAAAAATCAAATTTAGGGGGCCTATGTCAAGCCAAGGATCAAACCATAAGGAGGCCGTCTGTCCATCACCAATCCTCCATTTGAACAAATTTATAATTTCCCCCGCAAAGCAAGTAATTTCCTCCGGGCCCACGAGCATAATGTCGGGGGGGAAGCATTCCAGAAGTATTTTCCTCTGAGGTGGATGGCATGTATCCACTTGCACCATAGGGATTCCTTGTCAGAGAACAGGATCCAAATATGTTTGATCATGGCAGCTTTGTTGCTATCTCGGATTCTTCTAATTCCAAGTCCCCCCTCTTTTTTTGGAAGACAAACATCATCCCAGGAGACTTTTGCTCCCCCGGGTCCAAGGCCGGGTCCTTTCCATAAAAATTGCCTATAGATTTGTTCTATTTTGTCAACTACAGATGATGGCAGCCAAAAGATAGACGCCCAATAAACTTGTATAGCATATAACACCGATTTGATAAGTTGCAATCTACCCGCAAAGGATAAAAACCGGTGAGTCCAAGATTGAACTCTAGTGGTGAGTATACATACCAGGGCATTGCAGTCCGCTTTGGTTAAGCGAGATGTGATGATTGGAGCACCAAGGTAGCGAACTGGAAAGGATCCCCTCCCCGAAGTTCAAGATTTGTAACAGCTGGTTGTGGGTACTCTCGATCCACCCGAGAGGAACACTTCGCTCTTGTTGTTGTTTGGGAGTAGGCCACTCCATTGGGAGAAGGTGTTTATTCCTTCTTTCATGCAAGAAACCGAACCAAGTTACCCTCGCTGAAAATGAAAACATCATCAGCAAAGAATAGATGGGAGAGGCGAGGGTACTTGCATCTCCAGTAATACCGAAATTCAGGCCGGCTTGCTTGAGTTTCCAGAATCCCAGTTAGTACTTCCATTGCTAGAGTGAATAAATAAGGGGATACTGGATCACCTTGTCTGAGTCCTCGGCCACTATTGAAGAAACCATGAAGTTCTCCATTCAGAGAGATAGAAAATTTTGGGGTGCGGACACATACCATAACAAGGTGTATGAACTGTGCCGGGAACCCGAAAGCTACCATAGTTACCTCCAGAAAATCCCAGTCAAGAGTATCATAAGCTTTCCTGAAGTCAACCTTGATGGCACACTTGGGAGAATAAGTGTTCAAATGGAAACCACTGAAAAGTTCTTGGGCCAGCAGAATATTGTCCGAGATGCGCCTACCTTTGACAAAAGCCATGCAGTTCGGGCTTATGATAGTGGGAAGAACTGCAGAGATTCTGTTGGATAAGATCTTTGTGATGCATTTATATATAGTGTTGCAACACGCAATAGGACGGAAGTCATTTACCGAGGATGCATTCGGTACTTTTGGGACCAGCGTAAGGATAGTACAGTTTAGTTCCCGTAAAAGACACCCCGAATTGAAGAAGTCTAGGACAGCCTCTATTACTGAGTGACCAACAATCTCCTAGTTTTTCTTAAAAAAATCTGAGTTATACCCATCAGGACCCGGGGCTTTATTTCCCGCCAAAGAGAACATAGCCGCCCTGATATCTAAAGGAAGAATAGGCTCAGAGAGGAATCTTACCTGATCATCATCAAGGGTGCGCTTGAGAACATTCTTGATCTCACTTGGTGAGGGACGTACAGGCGTGCTCACCATACCCAGAAGGTCTTGGAAATAAGATACAAAAATCCGCTGAACTTCTACAGTATCAATGACCATATTTCCCACATTATCCTGAACTGAGAGGATCCGGTTGCGTAACTGATGTTGCTTGACGGAGTGATGGAAGAAGCTAGTGTTCTGATCACCCTCCTTTAGCCATCGAATCCTAGATTTCTGTTTGAAGAAGGATTCCTCGAGGGAGCGACATTTGTAGAAGTCACGAGCTTGGGCTGATTCAGTCTCCGCAAGAAATACATTATGCGGGTCCCGAAAAAGTGCTTCTTGGGTGTCATACAGTAACCTCTTGGCATTTGCAGCTTGCATAGAAATATCAGCATACACTTCTTTATTTAGGTACTTAAGTTTGTGTTTTAGCAGTTTAAGCCTAGTGCATAACTTATACATAGGAGTACCTGTAAGTGGGGTATCCCACACCTGGGAGACCATGGCATTAAAGTCCGGATGGGTCATCCAGAAATTAAAAAATTTGAATGGCCTTTTCTGAGGGCGCGCAGCCAAAACTCTAACCAACATCGGGGAGTGGTCAGATATACCTGGGGGTAGAAAAACGGCTTCTGAATACGAGTAGTTCATGGTCCATTTGCTGTTGACTAGCACTCGATCAATTTTCCTTTGCTTTCGGTGAACTCCGGAAGAGGTGGACCATGTGAAGCGCATCCCAACATACCTGAGATCATCTAGGCCCGCTTGATAGATACAATCCCTGAACTCATCAAAAGAGGGCAGCCAGGTCTCCGGGCTTCCTAGGCGATCCGAGGAGTCTCGTATTGCATTGAAATCACCCGCCACCAACCGGGGTTCGTCCGAGAGGAAGGAGCTCAAACGGATAATGTCATTCCATAGAGGCCTTCTTGCAACAAAAGTGTGCTCACCATACACCGCGTAAGGTACAAGGTGAGACCGGTTTGCAATACCTTCGTGGTGCCATGAATAACTTGGCTAGTTGCATGGAGGCTTTGAAAGTCGACCAAGGTAGGGTTCCACCAACCCAAATACGGCCCCTTACTCGAGTGTTCATAATTTCCAATCCAAAGCCATCCGAGCATAAGCTGGTTGAAATGGATCCAAAAGGTGGGGTGAGACCTTTGTCTCCAACAATCCAAGACAACAAATTTTATTTTCCCGCACAAAATGCCCGACTTCAGCTTGCTTCACCGGGTCGCCAAGACCCCGAATATTCCAAAAGCGATGTTCATTCAAAAACAAAAGAGTAGCAACCTACTTGCGCTTCCCACCCGCCGTTTACTAGCCGGCTGCTTCGGGGAGATTTGTGTTTAGACACCGAGCTTTTTCGAGGGTTAAGAGGCTGGAGGCCCTCCTGGGTGGGGGGGAGCTCAGTATTTACAGCAAGGGGAAGGACCACATGTAAGGCCGAAGAGGGACCAGCCCTTTGTGGCGCCTCAGCAACAGCCAAGGAGCTGTCCTCTTCCTGCATTTCAGCCTCGGGAGAGCTTGAAGATCCTGCTATATCATCTAGATCATCCTCTGATAGAAACAAATCCTGGCCTGCTTCCTACCCGACCTGGTCATTGTTGATCAAATTTAGAGTGGCTAAGTCAAAAGAGGTAATGTTTTTTTCCTTCCCTTTCCCTGCATGAAGAGGTTGACCCGAGCCCACCCCCTGCTTTTGGACCATCACTTCTGGTTTTTTCTGAGCTATACGCTTGCTGCCCTTCTGAATTTGCCATTGATCTGGGCATTGCTGAACAGGAGGGCCTGCAGCAAAACCAGCTGTTGGGGAGGCGGCAAGTGGGGCTGCTGTAAGTCTAGAGACTTCTAGACTGCTGGACAGGGGTGCAGATGAAGGGGATAGAGCTGATGAGGGGCCTGGAGCTGCTGGTAGAGAAGTTGGTGCAGCTGAAAGGTGAGAACCTACAGCAGTTGGAGGTGGAGGCTCGGATGGGGTTGCTGCTGTAAGGGAAGAAGCCGAGCGGTTAATGGCCAAAGGGATGGGTGAGGATGCTGTTGTCGCCTTTTCCATTGTGCTAGGGATGATCGGCACTTCAGGAGGGTTGGATTCAGCACCCGCAACTGGCTCCAGGTTGCCTGAAGAGACATTTGGGGGCTTGCAACGGTGACCAAAAGTACCACATAGGCTGCAACTAATCGGCCTCCACTCATACTCAATCGACACCTTCCTTGTAACTCCTTTGAACCACACAAACACTTCATCTTGTCTACTATCTGAAGCGGATAATTCAACACAGACTCGTGCGTAGGATAGCATCTTCAGTTGCTCTGTATTTTGGTCGACATAGAGGGGGTTTCCAATCACACTCGCAATGCCACTGATTCCCCGAGAGGTCCACAATGCAAAAGGGATGTTTCTAAGCCTAATCCACATCGGAACTTTTGAATGGCTGTCTTTTTTTAACTCCAGGAGCGGGTGCCATTGCTGGAGGATCAATGGTACTCTAGCAACAGTGATAGGGCCATTGTCTAAGAGCTTTCTTCTAAACTCAGCATCGGGGATTCTAAAGAAAAAGAATCCTTGATCATCCGCTTTGACGTCTATCAACTTAGAACCCCAAGCATTTTTTAAGGCAGCTTCCACCAATTTAAAAGGCAGCTTCTTGCCTATAAGATAACCCACCATACATTCAATCCACATAGGGTCCGTAGCATTCACATCCTCATCATCAAATGCAGCACCCACAACATTTCCTACACGAGTTGGCTCAAAATAACTCAAGGAATAACCCTTCAAAGCAGTCCGGGCTACATTTGCCCACGTTCGAGGAGGTAAGGACGCCTGGCCATTCTGATTTGGAGCAGAACGCACTGGTCTGGTTTGCTGGACATTTTCCAGAAGGGGAAGCACCGGACGTTCAGCTTGTTCTGAAGATGCAGGTAGCTTTCCCGCCCGTATCAAAGCCCCACGGGCTTCGTCATTTCCCCCAGGTGTAGCAGCAGGAGCAGCCGCGGTTGTCCCAGCCCCGCTCAACCCCGAGCGGCCACGGGAAACCGAACGATAAGGAGGAGGACGGCTGCGGCTCCTTCGGCGGCGATTTTCCGCCTCAAAAGGGTTTGGGTTACGAGTTAATGGGATATCCATTACACAGAAACGCAGCTCAACAACAACAATCCAGCAAGCAGGTCGACATTTGCATACAAATCCCTAAAACTCAGATCTGACCAGCAGAGGAATCTGAGCATACCTGGAGCAAAAGACTTGGAGGGGATGAAGGCCAGATGAAGGGGAGAAGAACCCCCAAAAATGGCAGCGGATGAGCCCCTAAGCCGGCCGGACGAAGTGCTGGAGCGACCGAGCAGCAGAGTCGCGGGCAGGGGAATATTCAAGTTGTTTGTAGATGAAAGCTGAAAATCAACCAGTGATATATGTTACTTTATAAGGTCATATCATAAAAAGCGTGTAATCTTTTGAGAGATACAAAAATCAATAGAAATTTTCTAATTATTTCTAATATAAGAAAATTTCTTAATTATCTCTAACAAGCTAATAAATTGTTTCAGTTTGAAAAGGCTTTTTCTTTGGGGCCAATAGGCATGTTTCCTGCTTCGCAGTTTGAACTCACAGCTGCATTCAAAAGTCAACGCCTGATATGCCCAACTTCTCCCTTATAAGTACTTCCCTATAAGCTGAGAAGAAGATATCATTTGCCCATTGAGCCCTTCTTCTTCACTTCCCTTTTGCACGCCATTAACAATGGAGATCGGTCCAAGAATGGTGGCTACTGTTGTTACAGTCATGAGCTTCGCGGTCTTCCTGGGTGTCGTTTCTGCTGATCCCGACATGCTCCAAGATGTGTGTGTTGCCGATCTTGCTTCCAGTAAGAGCACACATGCCTTGTTTATGCACGTTTCTTATAGTCGTCTTCTTAAACTACCGATGATTACAGACAAGTATCAATAAACCCTAGACATTAATTCTAACATGTACATGACTTGTTTTCTCTTATACTTCTCCATGACAGGAACTTTATATCGCTACTGTCTCTTATTTCATTAGCCAAACTGTTTCTGAAGTTAGTACAGGGCTCATAAGTTTCAGCCATAGATCAAATAATATGCACGTTTGAGGCATTGTATGATTCATACATTTGTGATTAACAGAAGTGAAAGTCAACGGATTCCCGTGCAAAGCGGCTTTCAATGAAACGGACTTCTTCTTCAACGGGCTGGCCAAGCCCGGACTCACCAACAACACCTTAGGCTCTCTAGTGACCGCTGCCAACGTCGAAAAGATCCCGGGCCTCAACACCCTTGGCGTGTCCCTGTCCCGCATTGACTACGCTCCCCACGGCCTCAACCCGCCCCACACCCACCCACGAGCCACCGAGATAGTGTTCGTGCTCTACGGAGAGCTACACGTTGGATTCATAACCACCGGTAACGTCCTCTTCGCTAAGACCATCAAGGCGGGAGAGAGCTTCGTGTTCCCAAGAGGTTTGGTCCACTTCCAAAAGAACAAGCGGCACGCCCCCGCAGCCGTCATCGCAGCATTCAACAGCCAATTGCCAGGGACTCAAGCCATCGCAACCGCGCTGTTCGCAGCCAAGCCCACAGTGCCTGACGATGTGTTGGCCAAGGCGTTCCAGATCGATGCTCAGCTGGTTGAGATGATCAAGGCTAAGCTTGCCCCCAAGAGCTAGTCTCCATTTGAAACTACAGACGCTTTACTTCAAGTTTGATTTGGCCCTCAAATAAAATCAAGTTCGACATCGCAATTCCCATTCTGCTCCTCTTGAGAATTATCCTTTTTGTTGGTCTTAATAACCCCATGTTTGTAAAGTTTTTGTACCCTTTTTATCGAATAAAAGAGGCCGTGAGCCACCAAAAAAGGTTGAAGATATTACCACTTTGTGTGGACCTCCTAAAACTGCTTCGTCTGAGGTCTCGTGCAAACCTCGGTATCTCGGGCATAAAATACTTAGAGGGTAAAGTCGGGTACAGGGCTCGAAAAATATATTATGCCAATGAAGGGGTATTGGGTGTGTGAGCTCCAACACCTTAAAATAAGGAATGCATCCGTGGAGCTCGCCTCGTTAGACGATAGGCTGCAGAGGCTATTGAAGTCAACTTTAGGGCTTGCTTAGAAAACTAGTCTTTTTATATGATTTGTATACTACATAAGTAATATGACACGCTCCTACCTGTATAACTAATCAAACAAAATAAAACTTGGCTCTTTCCTCTCTAGCCTGTCCTTGAACAAGATCTGACAAATTAGCAGACTTAAATCAGCTGTGTATATGGAAAAAAGCAACCTTGGTAAGGCATAAATAGATAATTATAGCGGTAAATCGTGACCAAGGGACCCAAAATTTGACATATAATTATCTAATTCTATCTGAGTCTGTTCAATATCAATATGAAATCTAACCAAACCTTTGAGAAGTTTGTGATATTATTTAGTATGTACCTCTAGATTTACGCGAGAATTGCAAAACCCATGATTATATGTGTATGTGGATTTTTAAGGTAATTTAGTTAGATTTAAACATTAACCAAAGTAGCTTAAGGAGAAGCATAGTTGCTAAACACAGGTATCTCTTAGCTCTCATTTTCAGAAAAGCTATAGCTAGCAGAAACTCCAACAGGACCGCGGTAGCTTTGGTAAGCTAATTGCCATAGATGCATGTGAAATTAAAGAGAAGAAGCAAGAACTAAGCCATTGAATTGACCGCTCTAGGCATCATTTGATTAGATCCAGATCTCATGGGCTAATCCATTTTACTGCTCGCGCAATGTCCGAGTCCAAGGTCATGTTCGTTGCAAGGGTAAAATAATACTGTACATCAAATAACATAAATAAATATTTACATCAATCGATGCAGACTATGGCCAATGTACCCGTTGTTGGTCAATGGCTGACAATTAAAGGAGGTTGATCGTCAGGAAGCATTCAAATTAAGGTGCATTATTACTAAATCTTACCTTACATAATTGTGATTATCCGTGCATTGGCGTTCCTTATTCCTATTATTGTCACCAATGCAGCGGTGAAATTGTAGTGATTAGTCCACAATAATCCCTTGGCAAAGTGCCAAATGGGACATACTCTCATATCCAACAAAGCATTTCACATTTACCTTTCTAACTCACTATTATTAGTACCATAAAGATTATGTTTTTTTTTTCCAAATGCAATGGGGAGCTATTAATGGAAATGTAAGTTTATCTTCTGATTTCCAAATTAATTTTATCTTTTCTGATCAAGGTTAAAGAGATATTAGCCTTATGATTAAAGGGTTCTCTTCCATTCAAAGTGTTTATCAATAATCATATCTTGAGAGACTAGTCAAATTAGAGAGACGACTGTGAGATTTATATTTTTTTTGAATGTGCAAGTCTCGATAAAGGACTTACTAAGTTTGTGTTTGTTTCACTGGAAGAGCAATTTAATAAATTAGTTTTTCTGCTTTCACATGCTTGATTCATTGAAAATGGTTAGTCAATCGAAGTAACATGTACAATTAAAAAAAACCAGCACGTAAAATTAGGAAAACGAATTCCTATTCTAAATATATATAAAAAAATCATTTTCCCAAGCGTAACAAGTCTCTGACCGCAAACACTCGGTAGCTTCTTGACCTTCTATCTTAAAATAGAGTTTTATGTCCCCTTCCATGTATCATCGAATATAAGAAAATTAATCATTTTTCTTGAAAATGATTTTCATGAAAAATATTTTCCTTTATCGTTATGTTTTCCCATGCTTCTAGATGTTTGTTGATTTGTCAATTGACTATCGACGCCCAAATATGCTGTAAGGAAATGAGAAAGAATTCACATTACATCACAAAACAGTAAACAAAACATGAAAGCGACTCGTTCTAGCATCTCGATCTTGCTTGTTCTAAATTTGCTTTCAGCATTAATTAAGAAACTAATAAATTAAACCCACTCGGGCATCATCCTCAATTAATATTCAGAATGAAAGCGACAGCCCCCCTTGTGATCCCAGTTAGAAAAAAAAAAAAAAACACTCGGTGATCATGGCTTAGGCATTGACTAATTAATGTATTCAACTCGATCAGGATAAGCTGGAAAATTAGATTCCACTCTCCTTCTAATGCAAGTGGCGAGTTGCCTCATTTAGTATTGAAGATCAACTGTATTAATTTTTCTTTTTTTTCATAAATCAAAGACCCGATAAGATTATATATAAATTGGACAAGGCGAGGGCCTTGCCCGCTGCACATGTGCAAAGTCCAAGAAAAGAGCACCTGAGCGATCAACTTTAGGGATGAATATCAACTTAATGGTACCAAAAAATCCCTTGCTATGTCCTTGTTATCATCCCCTAGCCTCTCGACTCATAACCCAACGCCTGCCCATGTAATTTGACATATTATGTATAGAAATTTCCGGATTAATCTAGTCAAGAAAATCCCGATCTTCAAAGATTGTGTTGCAAAACATGATCATTGATCGGTTCATCGCAATCAACTGACAAATACTACTGGTCCAATCGATCATTATGCTCATTTTGGGTCATATAAATGGAAAACAGATAAGTCATCTAGAAATAGGACAACAATAAGGCCCTATTTGTTTCACAGAAAATAAATGATTTGAAAAATATTTTATTAGAAACGATCACTTGTATTTCTAATAAAGAAAAACAAATGAAAAATATATCTATCATTCAAGAAAATGTTCAAACGTAAATTGTTGTCAACAATGAATTATTTTTTATGTACTAGTTATTTTAAGCATTATAAATGATATTTTTAAGAATATGTTTTCTAAATTACTCATTTTTAGTAAAATAAACGGAGCCTTGAGTAAGCAAGTAGTTAATTTATTTAAGGGACAATCATCAAACCACAATAACAATGAAATAATTTGAGGCCCAACAAAATCAGCCCGATCTAATAAGCCCAACAAGAACATATAATTATGCCCCTAATCCAGCTACTTGGTATATGTATGCCACATCCCATCCCATAAAACTTGTCACTTGCTAAAAGAAGAAGCTTCATATCATACTTTGACCTTGACTTCTTCCTTAACAGTGACCTTATCTCAGCAAGCTTCTTCGCATTCGCATCCACACCGACATTTGCTTCGGTCTTCACAGCCTCTTCCTTCTTCGGAGTCGCAGTCGGTTCAGTCTTCTGAGTCATGCCGCACGTCAGGTTCACATAGCTTCCGGCGCAGCAGCTTCTCCTCTCCATCTCCCCTTTTGTCTTTTAATCTTTCTGCTGCAAGATTTGAACTGTGCTATTAAGGTGGACTTCAGGAAAGCCTATGATACTCTGGACTGGGACTTTCTAGAGACCACCTTTCTAGCTTTTGGCTTCCCTGATCATTTCACTAGGTTGATCATGGTATGTGTTCGTACTCCAAGATTCTCTATATCTATTAATGGCGAACTTCATGGCTTCTTCCCCAGTGGAAGAGGTATTCGACAAGGAGATCCTATGTCTCCACTCCTCTTCACCTTGGCAATGGAGATTTTTTCTGGGATCATCGAGTCTAAGGCTAGGCTCCCGGACTACCGATATTACTGGCGCTGTAAAGCTACACGGTTATCCCACCTATTTTTTGCAGATGATGTTTTCATCTTTAGTCAAGCAAGCCTTGCTTCCATCTCTCGCATTAAGGAGGGTCTCACTGTATTCTCCACATGGTCTGGCCTAACACCAAATACCAATAAAAGTGAAGTCTTTATCTCTGGAGGGTCTGACACTATTAAGGATCAAATCCTACATGCTCTTGGCTTCACTCTGGGCTCCTTTCCAGTTCGTTATCTAGGTGTGCCAATCATCACATCAAGACTAAACAAAGTGGATTGCAATGCCCTGGTATGTCATCTTACCAATAGAATCCAGTCTTGGACCCACCGCTTCCTTTCATTCGCGGGTCGGTTACAACTTATTAAGTCTGTCCTACATGCCATTCAAGCATACTGGGCTTCCATTTTTTGGCTTCCATCTTCGGTAGTTAACAAAATTGAGCAAGCCTGTAGACAGTTCCTCTGGAAGGGACCATCCATGGGACCGGGAGGTGCAAAAGTATCTTGGGCTGATGTATGTCTTCCCACTCCGGAAGGAGGTCTTGGCGTGAGGAGGATAAGGGACAACAACAAAGCAGCCATGGCTAAACACATCCTGCTCTTTTTACCGACAAAGAATCGTTATGGTGCAAATGGATTCATACCACTTATCTCAAAAGGCAGAATTTTTGGCTATCTTCTACTCCAACCCACTGTTCTTGGGCCTGGCGGAAGATTCTTGCCTTAAGGGATGAGTTCCAACCCCGCTTCATATGGAAAATTGGAGATGGAGAAGACACATCGCTGTGGTTTGACCCATGGCTTGATATCGGTCCTCTTAACTTATTTTTCTCAGACAACTACATCTATCAATCGGATCTTACAAGACATTCGAAAGTGAAGGACCTCTTTTCACCGGATGGGCTCCTTACCCTCCAGGAGCTATTGGCTTGGCAAATATCGGTTCCCCCCCTCTCGCAAGGTCAGGATACCTTTTCCTGGAAGGAGGACCCCTCTGGAAGATTCTCAATGACTTCGGCGTGGACTTCTACCCGCCGGACAGCAAACTTGGTTCCTTGGGCCTCTCTTGTTTGGGACAAGACACTAGCCCCTAGGCACCAATTCCTTCCGTGGCTTATTTCCAAGAACAGGCTTCCTACGCAGGTTTTCCTTATGTCCTATGGAAGAATTCCCATCTCGGTTTGTGCTTTTTGTAATTCTAGGCCTGACTCAGTCAACCACCTATTTTTTGACTGCCATGTCCCCCATTCCCTGGCTTCCTTTTGGGCCGCGAAATGTAATCTTCCATGGACCAATTCTTCTTGGCTGGAGAACCTCCAATGGGTTCGGGATGCCTTATCGGGCAAGGGGTTCTTCCTGGAGTTAGCCCGTTTCTCATTTGGGTCTCTCTGCTATATCATTTGGAAGACCAGAAATGACATCATATTTCGCGGCCGTAACCTTTACATTCCTTCCATGAAGTTGCAGCTCATTAAGACGGTCAAGGATAAGGCCCTTGCCTTCAACAAGGTAGAAGACAACTCAAGGAATAGGAGGTTACAGCGTAGTTGGGGGTTAGACCCTCGTATTTTTGATGTATAGCTGATGTTGGCCTAGTGCTAGGACTTGTTGGGCCCCTATGGCATTTTATTACTAGCCTGTTTACCCTTTTATTGTTGTGATTACGGTATCCTGTCACTCCATTGACATGTTGTCTAGGTGAGTGCTTGTTGGTGCCGTTTTCACCCCTCCCTCTTTTTGTACAGTTCCGTGGTCGATTATCTATATACTTACCTTACCAAAAAAAAAAAAAAAAAACTGTAGAGGTGTTTCCGATTTCACTGAGGGCGTGCGTGATCTTGGAGGAGGAAGAGGAGTATTTATAGGGGGTTTTATAAAGCCCGTCAGGCTTCTCTGACGAAATGTGCATGATGATTTTACCGCTCGAGAACCGTGAATCAAGAAAAGGTGATGGGCTCTTGCAGTTTCCAAAGGAGTAATCGAATTACTTTCATTTCGATGAGGTGCGTTGAGGGGGAAAACTAAAAGTCCCCGAAATGATTCATTGAGGATGTTTTGCATGCCAAATGTTTTGCCGTCATGAAAACTTGTTATAATACTTAAATAAACCACGTATTTATCTAACAGCATAAATGTTTTGCAATTTTCAAAGGACCAATTGATTTAGTTTCATTTCGATGAGGTGCATTGAGGGAGAAAACTAAGAGTCCCCGAAGCGATTTGTTGAGGACATTTTGCATGCCAAATGTTTTGCCGTCGTGAAAACATGTTACAATATTTAAATAATAAAACATGCATTCACCTTAGATGAAGACGTGATTATTATTTAAATATTGTAACAAGTTTTCATTCAATAATTATGTCAACAATAGTCAAGAAAATTCAACAAACTAGATAAATGTGTGGTTTATTATTTAACTATTGTAACAAGTTTTCATTCGATAATTATGCCAACAATGGTCAAGAAAATCCAACAAACTATAATAATTAAGACTCAATTTGTTTCGTGAAAAATGAATTATTTAAAAAATATTCTTCAAAAAGTGATCATTTATATCTCTTACAAAAATGAATTAACAGAAAATAGCTTCATCGTCTATGTAAATATTTAGACACAAATTGTTATTGTTAATGAAAATATTTTTCATTGACTAAATATTTCAAGCAATACATATGATTATTTTTATAAAATTATTCTCAAAATTACTCATTTTTCGCAAAATAAATGAAGCTTAAGGCTTAGTTGACATAGATTTGAAGTAAAAATTAAAACCTTTCTCAAAAAGTATTTGCGAGAAGAATAAGATAGTTTTTTTCAAATCTATGTCATCATATAATGTGTAATGACTAAATGTTTATTCAGAATTCAAGTTGGGCACCGTTTCACCAAAGTTGAATTGTCTTCGACTTCTTTTTCGTTCCCTTTTTTTTCTAAATCAAGAGGAGTGCCAGCGCTCCAGAGTCCATACATTTGATTACCAATTCGAATTTTTACGGGCGTTTCGTGTTTTCTTTTAATGCCTTTTTTTTTATCATATTATTTCTCCCACTCTGTGCAAGGGAGAAATATCAGTCTCAAAGAGTGATCGATTGCCTAACTAAAAGAATAATTTTTGACCGATATGATCTCGACAGCTCAATTTGATAACTGATGCATTAAGAAAGTGATTGGACTAATACTCTAATCCAAACTCTAGGAAATCATATTTATTTCTGCGTCTCAAAAAAAAAATTGCGCATCATTTCAGTAATTTTCTACAAGAATATATATGTAGGATGACTTTGTTAAATTTATGACTTAGTAAGTGATACATATTTCTAATATTCATATAATAGTTGATAAATTGTAAGCAGTTGGTAAGAAAGGTAAATTGAAAGGGGGTAAACAGTAAAATGTTTTTAACCCTAATAACTAATGGTAAGTCGGTAAGCAAGACAAATGAAAGCGGTACCTCAATAGAAAAGTTAGTGAATTAAAATATAATATAGATGTCAGCTGATAATTTATTTGGGGAAAAGTTTATAAGTCACTCGTAATTTAATAGTCAATAAATTTAAAGCAATGGCAAGATAAGTCAACAAAACTATGAAACAGATAAGAAAAAAAATTGGTCTAAAATAAGATAATTTGGTAATATGAAAAACACCTTATCAACTACTAACTCAAATAAGATTTGGTAATGTAAAATTAGCTTAATCAAAGAAAAGTCGGTAATAACTTTAATTAAGGTTGGTAATTTCTAACTTAATCAAATAAGATGAATAAAAGTTGAAAACTCCATAGAAAAGTTTGCAAATTTAAGAAAAAAATATAAAAAAACATTGGGAGCAACTCAAATTAGACTTGATAATCTAATGAGAGAAAGTCAGACAATCACACGGATAAAAGTTGATAAATTCATATAAGAGTTGATATGTGTAAGGTGTTTGTAAGAAAGACAAACAAAAGTTTTAAATTTAAAAATTAAATAAACGTTGGAAAGTAACTCAAATAAAAGTTGACAACTTGAAAATGAGTTAGTAATTTAAATGGAAGAAAGTATATAAGTCTTTCAAATTAAAAATGCAAATTAATATGACAGTTAGTGACTTTAAGGCATTGCTAAGAAAGAGAAATAAAAATTTAATAGAAAAATAAAAAAGGGCAATTTGCAAATGATTTCTAAGCAAAATTGATCAAAATAACTACATTAAAAAATCATCAAAAGGTTTATAATTGAATTAGTCAAATTAAAAAATTTAGGATTAGAGTGGCTGTCATACAATAAATCTATGACTTCTTGAACAATTGTCCTAAGGTATATTAGATGAGTTCATTACAGCAACCTAATTTCGCAACGGTATAACTTTTGGATAATACCGTCATATCCTACTTTTATGTGAATATTATAAATCTCGTTGGGTTTTCAATCCATAGCCCAATTTTTAAACAATGGGAGACCAAAGTTCACGTGTTGGGCGGCATTGTAACATTTTTAAAAGATGCGAAGGGGGGACGTTGCATTCCGACATTAGTCACTTGAATGCTGCCAAACACCAAAAATGGAATAGAAACAAGATCAATTGGATAAGAAGATCGTAAGTCGACGAGGACCAAAATGCCAGGAACAAGGACATGCGGACTCTTGGAATGCCAAAACTTGGCACGATAGACACTTAAATGCCAAAAGTTCGGAAATGTACACTTAAGTACCAAAATCGGAGCAAAAAGAATCAATTAAGTGCCAACGGCGAAAAAATCTGGCCAAATTACCATGTGTCATTTTCCGGCGATATCATTTGCTAACTAAGCTTTTTTTTTCAAAATAAAATATCCACATGGCAATTTTAAGAAAAAAAAATTGTCCAAGTCAAAAAGAAATTTAAAAAATTGATTTTATTTAAAAAGGGGGAGGGGAAGGGGAGGGTTCGATGAGGGCTGTGCCGCCCTCGCCGCCCCACCATCGCCAAGAAGGGCCGGCAACGCTAGCTAGTTGGCTAGCGGCCCTTGGCCCGGGCCGGGCGGGCCCGTAGGCCCTCGCCGCGGGTCGGCCGAGGTCGCCGGCCGACCCTTCCCCGACGATAGTGGGGTGGCAAAAGCAGCAGCGGTGAGGACTACACAACCCTCGCCCGATCCTCCCCTCCCTCCCTCCTTTTTTTTTTTTTTTTAATTAAATCGATTTTATAATAATATATTTTTTAATTTATTTAATAATATTTAATTAATACATTTTTAAATGCCACGTCAACAAAAAAAATGACGTCGTTTTAGCTGAGTTTTTTGACTCGGCTTACGGAGAGCCACATAAGCGATTTATATTATTAAAATAAACTACGTTGGATTTTCGACAGCTTTCATCAGAGTTGGTACTTAAGTAATCCAATTTTCAAAAAAAATGGCACTGAAGCGTACCTTTTGTAACTTTTTGGCACTTAAGTGTCCTCTCGTGCCAACTTTTGGCACTTGCGCTGTACTTCTGCCCAAGAACAAGTGGAGGAGATAGATGATTTTATAAATAAATTGACCTGCCAAAACCCTAAACTTGTGCGGTTAATGTGCTAGTTTCATTTAGATATGCCGCAAATAATTTACTTTACTTTATCCAACTACAAGATTCCAGAGCTGATATTTATCATTGTTTTCACAATCTTTTTGGTAACACAATGCTGCTTACCTTTGGTTACCTTTATTTTATTTTTCATTTGTAAATAGTAAAATCATTTGAACCTGTTTTAGTTTATTTAAACATTTTTTCGATCAAAAACAATGTTTGGTTATGCAAAATAGTAAGTGCTCATGTATTTTCAGCTTGCATGTCCAAATGTTATTATACCTTTTATTTGTGTTACTCCATGATATATCTTTCATCATAATGAAATTATATGTCAACATGTTAGAACTAACAAAAGCAGCGAATTATTTCTATATAACATCTAAAGAACTGCTCTGAAAATTCAAAGGACACCCTCGTTGTTTAATATCAGACACAATAAATTTTTTAATAATTAAAGGTTAATACCGCAAAAAATCTCAAACCGGTATACTTGTACAAATTTACCCTAAATTAATTTTTTTAATCACCAAAGACAACAAATCGCTACACTTGTGACGAATTTATCCCTTATTAATTTTCGTTAAACTTTACTGTCAAATTTATAAGTTGGATGATATATGGCAGTTGACAGATATACCAGTTTGGGATTTTACTCTCTATTTATTACAAGTGTATTAGTTTATGGTTTTTTCGGTACCAACCCATTATTAAAAGACGAATAAAAATTTCAAAGATGCGAATAGCTCTTAAAAGATTGAAGGATACCCTCATTTTCTGCGTTTAAGAACAGGAAAATTTGATTATATAAATGTAACCAAACGTTTTTTAAGAAGTGCAAATCGCATGTGTTCCATCAAACGGCTACAAAGCATAGGCCTTATGCCCTAGCAGGTTCCATGTGCAGAAGCCTTTTTTTTAGGTCGCTACATGCCAAACTAGAAGGTGCATTTTTCTATAAGTAATAAATTTAGAGATGCACACAGAAGTAACATGATATGGAAGCAACTCTCAAGCACATCTGGAGTCAGAATTGAATAATGATATATATGTAAACCAAGAGTGATGATAGTGATAGCAAATGCTTTGTGGAATTGATTTCCTAAATGATACATTAATGCGTAAGTTGGCATTCGAGATGAGCATGGTTATATTCAAGCACCATCATGAGAAATCTACAAAATCACTCTGCAATCATAAACTTACTTTGCATTGATCTAGTGTGCCAAGCATGTTTTCGTAGCAAAAGAGATGAGTTCAAAGAATAGCATGAAATAAGGTCTTGATAGTGATAGTAGATTCACTATCGGCCTTGTCAAGAAACTTTCTGACTTGTGAAAAGAGCCTAATAAAGGAAGTTTGGTATATCACATTCTGCCTTCCAATTCTTCTTTTAGCTACTTAAAAAAGCGGCTTTCAAGTTTCGAGCTCCTTCTTTTCTATCAATAGAAAAGCATAAAAATGACAAAGGAGCTAAGAATTGTTACAGAAGTTCCTTCTCATAGTTTTGCTGAGTTTTAATCATTAAAAAAAATTAAGTTATTTTTCTCCTTTCCCAATAATAGGCATGTTAGAGATAATTAGGATTTGTCTATTGATTTTCCAGTAGCTCTAAAGATTTGGCAGATATTTTCATATGACTATATGTGTCTTAATTGATATATGTTACTTTATATGGTCATATCATAAAAAGCATGTGATCTTTTGAGAGATACAAAAAATCAATAGAAATTTTCTAATTATTTCTAATATAAGAAAATTTCTTAATTATCTCTAACAAGCTAATAAATTGTTTCAGTTTGAAAAGGCTTTTTCTTTGGGGCCAATAGGCATGTTTCCTGCTTTGCAGTTTGAGCTTACAGCTGCATTCAAAAGTCAACGCCTGATATGCCCAATTTCTCCCTTATAAGTACTTCCCTATAAGCTGAGAAGAAGATATCATTTGCCCATTGAGGCTTTCTTCTTCACTTCCCTTTTGCACGCCATTAACAATGGAGATCGGTCCAAGAATGGTGGCCACTGTTGTTGCAGTCATGAGCTTCGCCGTCTTCCTGGGCGTCGTTTCTGCTGATCCCGACATGCTCCAAGATGTCTGCGTCGCTGATCTGGCTTCCAGTAAGAGCATACACGCTTGTCTGTACGCGTTTCTTACAGTCTTGTTCTTAAACTCACGGCGACTACAAACAAGTATCGATAAATTCTAGACATTGATTCTAACATGCACATGACTTGTTTTCTCTTACACTTCTCCATGACGGGAACTGTGTAACGCTACTCTTTACTTTTTCACTAACATGTACAAATGATTCATACATTTGCGGTGAACAGAAGTGAAAGTCAATGGATTCCCGTGCAAAGCGGCTTTCAACGAAACGGACTTCTTCTTCGACGGGCTGGCCAAACCCGGACTCACCAACAACACCTTAGGCTCTCTAGTGACTGCGGCCAACGTCGAAAAGATCCCCGGCCTCAACACCCTCGGCGTGTCCCTGTCCCGCATCGATTACGCTCCCTACGGCCTCAACCCGCCCCACACCCACCCACGAGCCACCGAGATAGTGTTTGTGCTCTGTGGAGAGCTACAAGTCGGATTCATAACCACCGGTAACATCCTCGTCGCTAAGACCATCAAGGCAGGCGAGATCTTCGTGTTCCCTAGAGGTTTGGTCCACTTTCAAAAGAACGAGCAGGACGCCCCCGCGGCTGTCATCGCAGCATTCAACAGCCAATTGCCAGGGACTCAAGGCATCGCGACCGCGCTGTTCGCGGCCAAGCCCACGGTGCCCGACGATGTGTTGGCCAAGGCGTTCCAGATCGATGCTCAGCTGGTTGAGATGATCAAGGTTAAGCTTGCCCCCAAGAGCTAGTCTCCTTTTGAAACTACAGACACTTTACTTCAAGTTTGATTTGGCCCTCAAATAAAATCAAGTTTGACATTGCAATTCCCCTTCTGCTCCTCTTTAGAATTATCATCTTTGTTGGTCTCATAACCCCATGTTTATAATCTTTTTGTACCCTTTGTATAGAATAAAAGAGGTCTTGAGCCCCCAAAAAAAAGGTTGAAGATATTACCACTTTGTACGGACCTCCCAAAACTGCTTCATATGAAGTCTCATGCAAATCTTGGCATCTCAGCCGTAAAACACTTAGAGGGTTGAGCCGGGTATAGGGCTCGAAAAATATAATGTGCCAACAAGAGAGTGTTGGCTATGGGGGCCCAGCATCTTAAAATAAGGAACACATCCGTGGAGCCCGCCTAATTAAATGACAAGCTTTGGAGGCTACTGAAGTCAACTGTAGGGCTTGCTTAGAAAATTAGTCTTTTTGTATGATCTATACTACATAAGTAATATAACCTGCTCCTACTTGTCTAACTAATCAAACAAAATAAAACTTGGCTTTTTCCTCTCTATCCTGTTCTTGAACAAAATCTGGCGAATTAGCAGGCTTAAATCAGCTGCGTATATGGAAAGATGCAACTTTGGTAAGGCATAAAGAGATAATCATAGCGGCAAATCACGACCGAGGGACACAAAATTTGAGATATAATGATCTAAACTTGTGGTTAATGTGTTTATTTTATTTTCTCCAAATTCAGTAAAGACCTCTGAAAATTCCAGAACTGTATTTATACATTGTTTTAACATCTTTTAAGTAGCACAATGCTGCTTACCTTTGGCTACATTTATTTTAGTTTTCATTTGTAGTAAAACCATTTTTTTTAACTTGTTTTAGTTTATTTAAACATTTTTTTCAATCGAAAATAAGATTTGGTTACGCTAAATAGTAAGTGCTTTCTATTTTCAATATGCTAAACGATGTTTGTCATATCCAGATGTTGTTATAACTTTTTATTGATGTCTTTCATGATAATTCAAATAAATGTCAATTAGTTAGAACTAACAAAAGTAGCACATCGGTATCCCACTTGTTACACGAAGGCTCTCACGCACGCAGATTGTAATGGCCTAATGGAAAAAATTTTCGGAAAATAGATGGATGGGACATGAATCATATTAGCTACATAGAGAGACTTCAATTGGCCCAATCGAAACTCTTTTTTATTTGCACTTATTGGATGCAAATTTTTCTCCTCCAAAAGCAAAGTATCTACAAGATTTAAAAGAAGTTTAGGCAATTCTTATGGGTAGGAAATGTTGAAAACTCAAAGATTTCACAAAGTTGTAGGAAATGCAGTATGCTCACCCAAAAAGGAGGAAGGACTGGGCCTGCTCGATCTAAAACACTGGAATAAAGGATTGATGGGTCGTGTGCTTTGGTGCCTCATCAATCTTCTATTCTCACCCCTATGGAGTACTTAGGTTCATCATATTAAATGCAGAGAAACTCCCATTATGCAACTCAACATAAAGGGAAATATAACTTAAAGTTGGCGATGTATTCTCAAGTTAAGACTTGCTCTAACACCTATTATCTCTAGGCAAACATGTTGCGAAGGGATATACAAGGAATTCAAACAAGAGGGATCGGTCGTGGACTGGAATCAATTAATTTGGACTAGCAGTATTAGCAAGTATAATTTTATTGGCTAGCTTGTTTGTAGAGATAGAATACCGACAACGGTAGCCATGTTACGGTGGTAGATACTAACTATAACTTTTGTATGAATGATATAGAAGATAGAAACCACTTATTCTTTAAGTGCACCAAAACAAGTAGTATATGGCGTAGTATTTTGATACAAAATATAATTTGGTGTTACGTAGGAGGTTGGAACCTAGAACTTCAATGGATGATTAGGGCCACCAAGGGTGAAAACTTGGAGACAAGACTCCTCAAACTGTCTTTCTTAGCAACAATCCATTGCGTCTAGACGGAACGAAAATGTAGAAAATTTCAAAGCGCATCGATTAAGCCTCATCTTTTGTTAGCTAGAATTTGAAAGGTTGTAAGAGGTAGAGCATCACTCTACCAAAAGTGTAGGCCTTCCCAAGAAAATGTTTTATTGACTATTAAATGGAGGCTTCCTTCCTTCATCTTCTCGCATAATTAGTCTCTTTGAAATGCTAAGGGATTCCCCTAAACTTTTGTACCTCATCTGATTAATGATATTCATGTATTTACACCCAAAAAAAAAAGTAGCACATTTATTACTTTAAAACATTTAAAGAACTACTCTCACAATTTGAAAAGATACCCTCATCGTTTATCATCAGACGTGAGAAAGTTTTAATTATTTTAAGACAAATAAAATTTTCTAAAAATGCAAGTAGCTCTTATGGTATATGAGCGGAGTCACTTTCCATGGTAATATAATATCCAGTTTCTATTGAATTTGTGATCTCATCCTCACACTGAAATCTTTTGTCGATTTGTAGCGAATAATAAGAAGATATATGAGTTCTCAAAGAGAGCAGATGTACGTGCAGTCGTTTTTCTCTATTAATCCTAAATTAGAATTAACTGAATCAAGTTGCTAATTGTATAAAGTAAAATTATTTTGCGTTCAGATAAAAATTATGTCAGTTTTTTTTTTTTTTTTTTTTTGGAAACATTCGATTTCACCCATAGCTATTCAAACTGTTTTTAATGATGATCATGTATAGAAAAGAGATAAAGGAAAATACGAGGGACACTCGATGATTAACATGGTTTGAAAAATCAAGAATACAATCCTTGGAAGCTTTCATCCAAAGGGGTAAATCCCCAATTCATCTTATTTTCTTTGGGAAGGATTCGTTATCCTTTAATAGAGAGCGATACAATGGGTTACATTCATTAAATTGGTACAACAGCTACCGCAAAACCCAATCAGATCTCCTACTATAGTGGGGCTAGGATGATCTGGCATCCTTATCATCCCAACACTAACGATATTTTCATGTGTTTTTTTTTTATTTGCTTTTAAGAACAGAAAATTGATTATATAAATGTAACCAAACGCCTTTTAAGAAGTGCAAATGGTATGTATTCTATCAAATAGCTACAAAGCATATGCCATATGCCCAAGTCAACAGATCTAGCAGGGCTCAAGCTCGCTTATGGCTGGTCACCTACTACTGCCTTGACCAGCGATTGGCCAATGAAGAAGAAAAAGACAAAGAAAGAAAAGGAAAAATATTAAAGATAATTTAAAAAATAAAAAATAAAAAATAAAAGGAAAATATTTTTGGTGAAAGAAAGAGAGGTGAAATAAGATATAGAAAATGTTTTCCTCTTTTTGAAAAGCGAAAAATATTTCCCCTATTTTAGAATAATTTTTTCCATTAATGAAAAATATTTTCCCTAACCAATTCAATTTCTATTAAACGAATGTTAGAAAATCCTGACAACATTTTCCTAGAATTTATTTTTATGAAATGAACAAAGCCTCAAGTAAATTTGGAATCAAAATTGAATAGAGAGAGAGAGAGAGAGTAAATGGTTTACAGAATTGATTTCCTAAATGATATATTAGTGTGTAAGTGGGCATTCATTAAGCACCATCCTGAGAAATCTACAAAATCACTCTACAATCATAAACTTACTTTGCATAGGTTTAGCGTATCAAGCATTGTTCATAGCAAAAGAGATGGTTCGAAAAATAGCACGAAATAAGATTTTGATAGCGATGGCAGACTTGTGAAAGAAACAACCCTTGAGGGCACTCTATCAACCTTGTCGAGAAAATTTCCAACTTGTGAAAAAGAGCCTAATAAAAGAAGTTTGGTATATCATTCCTCCTTCCAATGCTTCTTTTAGCTACTTTAAAAGTGGCTTTCAAGATTCGAACTCATTCTTCTTTTCTATCAATATAAAAGCATAAAAATGACAGAGGAGGTAGGAATTATTACAGAAGTTCATTCTCATAGTTTTGCTGAGTTTAATCATTGAAAAAATTTAAGCTATTTTTCTCCTTACCAATAATAGGTATGTTGGAGATAATCAGGATATTGCACGAATATTCTATTGCAACCTTCCTGAGAGTAAGCCACCTCAGGAAAACTAATATATAAATGAACCCGAAGACTTAACACAAAAATTTTTCAAGCCATATTAATTCCAACTTGGTACTCAAGTTAACTAATTTAAATATGACATTATATTTAATTATGAGCTACCACTGATTAATTAGGCTTGATTAGAAACTCAAATAAAACATTGGGAGCTATGCTTTACTTTTGCAAACTAGAGATTCAAAAAGCTCAAGACTTGATTACGCTAGATTATATTAAAATCTTTTCAATACAGTTTCTCTTTATTCTCAAAAATATTTTTTTTGCAGGCATCCTAGATTGATTTTAGCCTAAATCACTAACATGCAATGAGTGATCATGCGAGTGCACATTTATTAAAATAACATTCAATAAAAAAATCAAAAAATTGCATCAAAGGAATTAAGTTCACTAAAGCAAACAATTATTATTTTGGAGTTTTCTATTTTAAAATTAGAACTAACCTATATGGCATTAATTACATGATCTAATTATATCGACATGCAAACTCTAATGAAATGAGCCTAACATGTAAATTACATGACACCACGTGACATAGCAAATGATATGGCCTAAATTACATGACATGCATATAATTTTTTGCATTTTATAAATCAAAATTCGAAATAAATAATTAATGAAAATTAGCTATCAAACTTGAAGAGCTAGCCTATTCAAACTAGGAAACGATCTAGACTAAACCTTTTTTGAAAGGTATCTTGATTTTAACACGCAGTTTGATCTAAGAGATAAATCTAACCTAATAAAATCTAAACGCACAATTCTAATCTAGTTAGAAAACTATCTTATTTATCAGGGAGAATTATTTATGTTTTCAAAACATAACAATTGAGCAATACATTGCACTTCAAATTATTTATCAAGATTCCAAATGGAGATAAGATAATTGAAAAAAATTATTCGTCATCTTGCGGATTAGATTAACAATCATGTTAACCCTAATCATTATCAATATCAAAGAAAAATAAAATTAACTAATAAGAAAATCCGAATTCTTACTGATAATTATAGTGGTTTTGATCAATAAAGCTACATTGGATAATGCCTGAACTCTCAACAAAATCAGAGTTAGATAACTATAGTTTAAAATAATGAAATTTGGAGATAATGATTGTTACCTAGTTTGCGGACGTGGTTTGGTTCCAAATTCAAGCCGGCAAGCGGATTGTGACGGCGGCCAGCGGTGGTAATCTCAGTGACATTCACGGTGAGGGGTCACCGGTTTCAGCCAAGAACCTGCGAAACAGAAGCGAGGAAAGCGCAGTTGGCGGGTTACGTCGGAAACCGGCTGTCCAGCGTTTACACAGCAACAACGGGCGGCGGACAGCTTTATTTTGCTGACCACCGAACGAGCTGCTGGTCGGTCGCAGGATGGGCTCCTCAGTCGTGGCGGTGCAGCAAACAGCGACACCGGGTGACATCGGGCGGCGAGCAGTGGCGCCGAGGCGTGGAGTTGGGCGAACAACAGCTCGTCTGGCAGCGACAGCGAGCAATGACTGCAAGCATCAACTGGTCTGGGGCGGCAGTGAGTAGGCCGTCATGTGGCTTCCGTCTGGTAGCACGGCAACGGGGACGGCGAGCAGTAGGGGACGGCGGTGAAACCTTAATAAGAGTGGGCTCCCGATTTCTCTCTCCTTCTTTCGAGTCTTTTGACATATCACAATAACAAAATTGGATACATTTATATTGTACAATGTACATTTTTTTGTATAAATGTCATATCTGTGTAAATAAACTTAAAAGTTCACAATAGTAGATGGTGAAAATTTATCGCGACACTATTGCCTAATTTATTTTTATTTGCTTATTTTATTTTACATTTCCTCCTTTTTAATTATTTTTTTTTTTTTTCTTTTTTTCACTTCCATCATTCTATAATAGAATTTTATTAAATAGTAAACTGTACTAATATACCTAAAATAGTAATATGTAATGTAATACTTATATTTACATATTGAATTTATATCATAAGATGATATTAAAGTTGAAAATATATAAATAAAAAATAAGATCAAATTAAATAACTAATTTTTTATTTTTTATTTTTTGAATTTCTTATATTATAATTCATATATTATTTTTAATGAAATATAATTTCAATCTTGGTAATTCAATAAGTTTGTTATTTGAGAAAAAATAATTTTCTTATAATAAATATTAAAAATCCTATCCACCTTAATTCCACCTTTCTCCATGGAATAATTTTATTAATCCTATATCTCACTTCATCCTATCTTAAGTAGGCACAAAATGCTAAATAGAATAAATTTTATTATATCCCGAATTTTATCCTAACTGCCAAACGTAGTCGTAGGTATAAAATTTTATTCCTCAACCTATCTCACAATCAAATTTCTTACGCAAAGTTCAATAGATGGCTTAGATGTTAATATTTCTTATCTCTTGAAGATCGATTAATAGACTTGAATTGATAATTACAATGATCACTGGAGATAGGATTTACCAATAGGGGATTAAGTGCAATTTTTTGACTTGCCATGCTGCTTACATCTTTAAGAAGCTCCTTTGATTGCATGTATGATTGTACATGTAACACCGTGCTCAAGTCATGAGATTTACATGTGATGCAAAATAAATTAAACTAATGATATTTTTGTTTAGAGGATGTGCCAACAATTTATATGCAATTAATGACTAAAAATGATGGCTAGAATTTAGGTGTCAATATATTACCATATGATTGTATGTATCTTGATTGATATATGTTTTTTAAATAGTCATATCATAAAAAGCATTCCTTTATATATTCATATCATAAAGATATGTTACTCTTTATAATGTGACCCTATGAAGTATAAATATCAATCAAGATATACAAAATATATGGAAATATCCATGTAATTTGGAAAGATACAGAAAATTAATAGAAATATCATAAATATTTCTAATATAGGAAAATATCCTAATTATCAATGGCAAGGTAATAAATTATTTCAGTTTGAGAAGGCTTTCTCTCTGGGGCTAATAGGTGTGTTTCCTGCTCTGCAGTTCAAAAGCCAACGCCTGATATGCCCCATTTCTCCGTTACAAAAGCTTCCCTCCAAGCTGAGAAGAAGATCTCATTCCCCAATTGAAGCTGTCTTCTTCTTCTTCTTCTTCACTTCCCATTTGCACGCCGTTAACAATGGAGATCAGTCCAAGAACGGTGGCTACTGTTGTTACGGTCATGAGCTTCGCCGTCTTCCTGGGCGTTGTTTCTGCTGATCCCGACCTGCTCCAAGATGTCTGTGTTGCCGATCTCGCTTCTGGTAAGAGCATACACGGCTTGTCTAGGCGCATTTCTTATAGTCTTCTTCTTAAACTACCGACCACTGCAGACAAGTATCGATAAACCCTAGACGTTAATTCTGACATGTACATGCTGCTTTTCGCTTATAGTTCTCCATGACAGGAACTGTGTAACGCTACTGTTCCTTGTTTAATTAGCCAAACTGTTTCTAAAGTTAGTAAAGGGTTCACAAGTTTTTCAAACAGATCAAATAATATGCACGTTCAAGGGCATTGCATGATTCATACACTTTGTGATGAACAGAAGTGAAAGTCAATGGATTCCCGTGCAAAGCGACTTTCAACGGAACGGACTTCTTCTTCGACGGGCTGGCCAAGCCCGGACTCACCAACAACACCTACGGCTCTCTAGTGACCGCAGCCAACGTCGAAAAGATCCCCGGCCTCAACACCCTCGGCGTGTCCCTATCCCGCATCGACTATGCTCCTGACGGCCTCAACCCGCCCCACACCCACCCACGAGCCACCGAGATAGTGTTCGTGCTCTATGGAGAGCTACACGTCGGATTCATAACCAGCAAGAACGTCCTCGTCGCTAAGACCATCAAGGCGGGCGAGATCTTTGTGTTCCCTAGAGGTTTGGTCCACTTCCAAAAGAACATCCAGCACGCCCCGGCGGCCGTCATTGCAGCATTCGACAGCCAATTTCCAGGGACTCAGGGCATCGTGACTTCACTGTTTGCGGCCAAGCCCACGGTGCCCGACAATGTGTTGGCCCAGGCGTTCCAGATTGATGCTGAGCTGGTCGAGAGCATCAAGGCTGGGTTTGGCCCCAAGTGCTAGTCTCCCTGTAAAACTACAGACGATTCGATTCAAGTTTGATTTGGCCCTCAAATGAAATCAAGTTTGACATTGCAATTCCAACTCTACTCCTCTTGAGAATTATTATCCTTGCTTGGTCTCAATAACCCCATGTAATCTTTCATTACCCTTTTTATAGAATAAAATAGGTTTTCAGCCGCCAAAAAAAGGTTGGAAGATATTCACTTTGGCTGGATCTAAGCAGGTTATAAAACCGGTTCGTCTGAGACCTCATGCAAATCTCGGTATCTCTTGGATATAAAACACTTAAAGCGCATGATAACTAATTTTTGTTTCGGAACTATTTTTCTGTTCTAAACTTTTTTTGAAACAAAAATTTGTTTAGTAAAATAATTTCATTTTTTAAATTTTTTGATACAAATTTTTAGTCTTGAAATAGGATCGGAATAGAAATAAAAAGCAAAAATTTTCTACTTCTTTATTTCTGGAATATAAATGAGAAATAATCTACTTCTTTATATCTAAAATAGAAATGAAAAATAAAAATTATTTTCATTGCTCATCCTCGCTACTATTCCTTTGCCTACCCACCATCCACTGCTGCAGGCCACGCCCCCTCCCCCTCCCCCACCACTACCACCATCACCGATTGTTGCCATCCACCATCTGCCACCGCCACCAATCCCCCCACTGTCCACTAGCCTCCCCTATGCTCGGCCACTCGCTCGCCACCCCCTGCTAGGAAGGGATAAATTTTGTGTCATTATCAAACAAATTTCTGTTTCGGGAACATAAATTTTGTATCGTTATTAAACACATATTCTTGCTCAAAAACTCATTTAGGAATCTATTTTTGCTTCAGAAATCAATTTCTGACCAGAATAATTATCATTCGCGTCCTTAGAGGATAGAATCGGATACAAAGCTCGAAAAATATACTGTGCCAACAAAGAGGTATTAGGAGTATAGATATTGACACATTAAAATAAGAAATGCATCCGTGGAGCCCGCATCATTGGATGGCAAGCCATGGCAGTATTAAAGTCAACTTTAGGGCTTGCTTAGAAAATTAGTATTCTGTATGATCTATATACTACACAAGTAACATAACCTGCTCCAACCTATCTAACTAATCAAACAAAATAAAACTTGGCTTTTTCCTCTTTATCCTGTCCTTGAACAAGATCTGGTGTATGAGCACATTTAAATCAACTGTCTATATGGAAATATGCGACTTTGGTAAGGCATAAATGGGTAATCATAGTGGCAAATCGCAATCAAGGGACTCAAAATTTGAGATACAATGATGTATTCCTATCTGAATTCATTCAATATCAACGTAAAATCTGACCGAACCTTTAATCAGCTTGCAACATTATTTAGTATGTACATCCAGATTTACACGAGAATTGCAAAACCCATGAGTATATATGTTTGTGGGTTTTTAAGTTAGATTTAAACATTAACCAAAGTAGCTTAAGAAGCTGCATAGTTGCCAAACATAGGCATCCTTTACCTCTCAATTTCAGAAAAGCTATAGCTAGCAGAAACTCAAGTAGGACCGTGGTAGCTTAGTGAGCTAAATGCCATAGATGTATGTGAAAATCAGAGAGAAGAAGCAAGAATTTTGCCTCTGAATTGACAGCTCTAGACATCATTTGATCAGATGCGGATCTCATAGGCTGATCCATTTACTGCCAAGTGCTAGCGGCGATGTCCGAGTCTAAGGCCATATTCGTCGTATTCTTCTGAATATTGATGTCGTTGTGAATGTTCGCAAAAGGAAAATAATATTATACATAAAATAAAGAAAATAAATATTTACATCAATCGATACCGACTGTGTCTAATGTACCCGTTGTTGGTCAATGGCTGACAATGGAAGGAGGTTGATCATCAGGAAGCATTCAAATTAAGGTGTGTCGTTACTAAATCTTCCCTTACATAATCGTAATTATCCGTGCATTGGCGTTCCTTAATCCTATTAATTATTACTGAGGCTGTGGTGAGATTGTAGAGATTGGTCCACAATAATCCCTAGGCAATTCCAATATCCAACAAAGCATTTCACATTTGTCTTTCTCATTATTAAATATCTCCCTTCGTTTCGCGGAAAACATTGCACTTCTGCAAAATGTTTTCCAAGAAACTGTTTTTCAAGAAAATAATAACATTTTTCAGTATTTAATTAAAATTTGAAAATGAACTAGAAAATGTTTTTCGCTATTTGGTAAAGAAAACCTTTTTCTCCATGCACCCCTTTCAATACTTTTTATTATTATATTTTTTAAATCAATTTTATTCTTTTTTTCTTAAAAATAAAAGGAAAAGGTTTTTATGAAGGAAAGTGAGGTGAAAGAAAATATGAAAAATGTTTTCCTCTTTCTGAAAAGAGAGGAATGTTTTTCCCTATTTTAAAGGACTTTATTCTATTGATAGAAAATATTTTCCTCAACTAATTCATTTCCCTGAAACAAAAATTGGAAAATATGAGGAAAACGTTTTCTTGGAAAAAAATTTCCAATGAAACAAAAGTACCATCAAGATTATGTGTTTCTCTGTTAAAGGCAATATGAAGCTATGAATGGAAATGTAAGTTTGTCTTCTGATTTCTGAACTAATTCTATCTTTTTTGCTCTGATCAAGGTTAAAGAGATGTCAACCTTATGATTAATGGGTTTTCTTCCATCTAAATTGTTTATCGATAATCATATCTCGAGAGAATGATCAGATTAGAGAGGCGACTATGAGATTTATATTTTAATGTGCAAGTCTCGATTAAGGACTTATTAAGTTTGTGTTTATTTCACTGGAAGGGCTTTTCATGGCTCTCGATTAAGGGCCATGATGCACTTATCCAATCAAGAAAGTCGGGTTATAATTGCATGCCTTTTTACAATTAGCATGTCGAGCTTTCTAGCCCTTGGCCCAACTCGACAACTATATCTCTTTCAGATGAGCTCTTTATATCCAATAATCACGTGAATTCGATTAATTTTCTAGCTAAGCAAAAGATGTTACACATGTTATTGAACAGTACACAATTAATGCACACCCTTTTATAATTAGTATGTCGGGCTTTCTAGCCCATGGCCCGGCTCGACAACTATGTATTTCTTTCAGACAAGCTCTTTATATCCAATGATCATGTGGATTGGGTTAATTTTCTAGCTAAACAAAAGGAGTTACCCATGTTATTGGACAGTACACAAGATCAATGACCAGTTACGATCAGTCTCTTTGAGTTTGGATACCCAATCAGCTGGCATTGTGTCGGACCATGTTCGCATGTCAACCGCACAAACGATCCTCGCCCTCCTGCAAGGCTGCAACAGCCTCAGGAGGCTCAAGACCATCCATGCGCAGGTCTTCGTCTACGGCCTCCAGAGCAACCCCTCCATCTCGGGCAAACTCCTCCACTTCTGCGCCGTCTCGGTCTCGGGTTGCCTGGCCTACGCTCGGACTCTCTTCGACCGCATCGAATGCCCGCAGACCCACGATTGGAGCTCCATCATCAGAGGCTTTGCCGTCGGCGCATCTCCTCTGGAGGCGCTTCTTTACTACAATGACATGCTCGGGTCTTCCTTTTCTTGCCCCGATAGCTACTCTTTCTCGTTCGCTCTCAAGGCGTGTGAGAGAGTTGGGAACGAACGGAAGTGCGGAGAGATTCATGGGACCGTGATTCGATCTGGGTATGAGATGGATGTCCTGGTTTGCACGAATTTGATGAGGTGTTACGCAGGGAATGGGTTGGTTGAGGTCGCGCGGAAGGTGTTTGAAGGTATGTCTGAGAGGGACTTGGTTTCTTGGAATTCCATGATCTCCTGTTATTCTCAGGCTGGTTTGCACCATGAGGCCTTGGGGTTGTACCGCCGGATGAGCAAAGAGAATGTGGATGTCGACGGCTTCACGTTGGTGGGATTGCTCTCGTGCTGCGTTCACGTGGGGGCCTTGAATTTGGGAGTTGAATTGCATAGGAGAGCTAGTCGAGAGGGACTTTTGGGGAACATTTATGTTGCGAATGCTCTTATCGACCTTTATGGGAAATGTGGTGACTTGGCCAGGGCTCTTTCCATCTTTAATGGGATGTCGATACGGGATGTTTTCACGTGGAACTCCATGATCACTGCATATGGAGTGAATGGGTGTGCGGATGAAGCCATCTTGTTCTTCAAGCAGATGTTGAGAGAAGGTGCGCGGCCAAGCTCCATCACCTTCCTAGGACTGCTGTCGGGCTGTAGCCACCAAGGCCTAGTGGACAAGGGTGTTGAGTTTTTCCACATCATGAGCTCTAAGTTCAACTTAAAGCCAGAAATTAAGCATTATGGATGCATGGTTGATTTGTATGGACGCGCTGGGAAGCTTGAAAAGGCACAAGAAATCATAGGAACCTCTCCTTTTCTGGTTGATCCTGTCATTTGGCGAACTCTCCTAGGTTCCTGCAAGATCCACCAAAATGCACGCATAGGGGAGATTGCCATTAAGAATCTGGTCCAGCTTGGTGCATGTAATGCAGGGGACTGTATACTTCTAGCTACAATATATGCTGAATGCAATGACAAGCAAGGTGTTGCAAGAATGAGAAGGTTGATCAAAAGCCAAGGAATTAGGACGACTCCTGGTTGGAGCTGGATTGAAATTGGCAACCAGGTTCATAGATTTTTTGTGGATGACCAGTCACATCCTGATCGAGACGAAATCTATCGTAAGTTAGAGGAAGTAATTTACAGGGCCAATTTGGCTGGTTATGTGAACAGTAAGTTTCAAGTGACCATGCCTGACTTGAAATGTGAAGGGCATATGGAGTCCTCCAGTAAGTATCATAGTGAAAAACTGGCAATTACTTTTGGATTGGTGAGAACTCCTGAAGGAACCAATCTCCGGATAGTGAAGAATCTGAGGATATGCAGAGACTGCCACTCATTTGCAAAGTTTGTCTCACAAGCATTTAGTCGAGAGATTATCGTGAGGGATCGAGTTAGATTTCACCATTTCAGGGGTGGAGTATGTTCCTGCAAGGAGTACTGGTGAAAACTGAGCATTGTTATCAAGAGCCCTTAACATTAAAAGGAAAAAAGATAATACATATGGAAGAAGCTTAGGATCAAGGACTACTCGAAATTGCACCTACTTGCCCACTCTTGGCTTAAAAGATTTTGCCGAAGAGACACAGCAGAAGCTCAAGCTACATTACATTATCAAAGGTGTTGTCTGATGGGATCTCATGAATCGTAGAGTTCATTCTTGCAAAATGCTTTCTATTGGCCAGTCGTTCTTGCAAGATTAATTTTTAGGAAGTGATAATAATGACAAGTATTGCACTAATCTTGACATATATGATGCAAAACCATAATCAAGATGGAAGTTTGATGTCTTGAAAGTTTAAATTTGTGTACATATGGATCAATTCCATCAATTGGTCTGAACTTCAATGTGAAAGGAATGTCGAATGATTGTAGTCGGGGACAATCACTGGGTATGTGACTCTGCACTCATCTGTGACTCCCTATCTACTAATGAGTTCCTGAATACAATTAAATTGGAAAAATCTAAATGCAGTTTTTCACCCAAAAAAAAAAAACTAAACTAATTGAGTTATGTTATCCTGGCTAGCCTGCTCCCTGCTGCACCGTTTTATTCAATTATGACCACTGTCCAAGCCCTAAGACTTTATATCTCAGTGTCAGTTGCATATTGCCATCAGTTGCAGATGTTTTCCTGCAACCTGGTACAGCTTGGTATGCCAGTTCATCAATTAGACTGACAGCTCAATGAAACGATGAAATTTCTCAGGGAGCTTATCCAAAATGCATGCTCCAACTAGCTTTATATACGGTGGCTTATGAAGACATGGACTTCCTTCCTGCCGGAGCTCCTGAATTTCTGGACCATTTGATGGATCCCATCATCCCAGTTCAAGAACAAATCAAGTTGAAAAGGCTCTCAGGAAATTAAATTGACCAATCACATATGGGTCCTTCCCTGCTGTCTTGATTTTCTTTATAACCTCAGAGTATGTATGTATGTATATATATGAGCAAAGACGGGCGCTTCTCATATACATATTCAGCATGTTCTCTACTGTGCTAGTTTCATTGACGTTCGTGTGTCACCGCTACATGCTGAGAAAACCACTTCGATGCATATGCTATTTAACAATATCCCCGTCACTTCTGAATTATTACAACAACAATCATGAATGCATTGCAGCTTATTTGTCAACAATAGTAAAAATAGCCCAAAACTGTTCATCAGCTCATGAAAGTGAAGTTCGGCGGGAAATCTTTTACAGGCATTTCTCGGTGGTGTGCTTCCGGGATGTGAGGGGGCCGAACTCACAATCACATTCCGCCAACACTTCCAAAAATTGCTTAGATAGAATTTTTGAACTGGCATATTGGCCCTATAGGTGCAAGAACCTTTACCGTGCATTTCACACTTTAACTTGTTCTCCAATTCTCAAAGTCATTTACATCTTGGGAGCTTGCCTGTGGAGGTTTGTATGAGAAGTTTGAGTAACCATAACTCTAATTTCACAATTCTAAAAGTCTTGCCATGTTTCCTCTGGTTCTTTGTAATTCACCAAAAAGCGATAACCATCTTTCTCAAGCAAAACTTTAAGAGCAACGAAAACAGTGTTTTACAATAGTTAACCTTTAGACATCCCCTTCTCTTCTTTCCTCAGCAACAAAACCAGAAACCATACACCTAGTCTTACACAGGTTTTCCTGATAGAACTCAAATAACCCTTAGAAGTGAAAAGGACATCAGAATCAAAAAGCGTTTAATTCACTTGCAACAGGCAGGAGAAAACAAGTAAAATAAACCATCATTGGATGCACGGTAAATGACATAACACGTACTGTCATTCAGCTGTACAGAACGATGGCACATGTTAATTCTTTCCCTTCAAACTAGACCCAGACTTATTAGCTACAGCAAGTTCGACAGATATGATGAAGGTGGATTTTCCAGCTTCCCTCAGGTACTGCACATCTCCGTTCATTAGCTTCACCAACTTTCTGCTGATAAGCAGGCTGATGCCTTCCTCGGATATCTCTCCATTGTTTTCAAACATCTGGTTCAACAACACTTCCGATATCCCACCACCAGCATAGGTCAATCTGATTCAAATTGAAGTATTAAATTGCAAAATTTGTTTGAAACAGGATGCACAATTTCAATTTCTGGCCATCTATTGTCAACTTGAATAAACAGAAAATTGCATGCATAAAACAGGTGTACATGAGTTAATGTGAGAACAGAATGTCTCCAGTACCTTAGCTCCAGGTGTGCAAGTTGAACAGATTCTCCTATGTGATCTTTGGTCAAATGAGCTGCAATAACAAGTTGGCTTCCTGTTGGGGTGTAGTTAACTGATATCGACAAGAAATCAGCTAAGACCTGTTGAAGCCTGAGACTGTCCCCATATAAAGTTTCGGTCATGGCTTCTTCTGTCGCATCGTTGACAATTCGTACACCCTTTCCATTGCTTTTTATCATGACTTGACTCATGGAAGCCACCAAGACTTGATGGAGAGTAAACTCGACCATTTCCAATTCCATGTATCTGTTGAGAAAAAAAAGAGAATAGCTAACAGAAAAGAGGAAAAAGTATGACACACTAAAGATATCAGCTTGCTGAATGGATATACAGAATTAGAAAACAGGACGGGACCAATCTTTCGTTCTCCTTTCATTGCATCATTATGTATCTAGACTTTGCTACTTTTGAGAAACAGTATACTTGGTGATAAATACATCCCCATCCAGTATAACAGACACAGCAATATGAACATATGGGAAAAACACATCTCAACAGATCAGAGCAGTCTAAGCTTCAGTAGGTTTGATTCAATCACCGCTACATATTTTCATTTGAAGGAGGAGAAAAAGCAAACACATCAACAACCAGAGAAAGAACAAATCAACAAACCACCCGAAAGGTAAGGAAAATACAACCACCAGATATCAACAACAGTGCTTCTGAAAGAAATTAGACTCAAGCCTTGTGTGTTTCTCAACTTTATCTCCCCTGAAAAGTGAATATTTTGAAATCTATCCTTCCAAGCAAACAAGAACACAAGGTAAAGTGGAGATTTCGGAGCATGAAAACATTCTACACTGGATGAGCTATGAAATTGCAAAATTAAATATGCTCAGTCATTATTTATGTGTATCAAGTGATCATACCCGTCAGTGATACTATCCAGATCTGAGTCATCAAGGATCTTGCCCAGCTGGCTTTGGCATTGAGCACTGGTATGTAGCAACAGCTTCTGTTCAAGTCCTAACTCAGTACCCTCCAGCATTTTGCGAGAAAATATTATCCCAGAGAGAGGGTTTCGAATCTGCCTTTTCATGTAAGCTAATTGTTTTAACCTTTTCAAAGCGGTTTGTTCAGTTAACCGTTGGAGATGAAGCGCCTGCTGCAGCTCTGGGCTCGCGAGCTGCAAGAAGCAAAAAATTCCAGTCACCGAACCCTCTCCGTCAAGTTTCTTACTCACACATAGTAGGCAGTCCACAAACTTCCCACCCCGAGCGAAGAAACCAAACGGAACCTTCTCCAGCTCTTTGCCAGTCATTGCACCATTAAGAACTACCCCAAGATTAACAAAAGCTTCTTGATTCTTGAGACGACAGCATGCCATGTGCATCCCGAAAACCTCCCCCAGTAGCATTTTATCTATTATTTCTTCCCGTTTCCACCCAGTCAGTTTTGCCATAGCTGGATTCCACTCAGAGCACCAGCCAAATTCATCTGTTCCAAAAATCGGGGGTATCAAGGGGTTCGGATTTTGCACAATTGCTTTGTAGTCACCTTCAATTCTAGTGAACTTGTCCATGACCATTTTCTGACCAGTAATGTCCTGAGCTACAAAACACACACCCACGACATTTTCTTGAATGTCCCTGCTAGCGCAGGCATTCGCAATTAAGCTGATTGGGCCAGAGTCCGCTCTAGAATCATGCGTTTTAATCTCAAACTGGATATTCTTCTCTTCCTTGCCTGCAATGAAAGAAGGTAGAACAATGTAATGAACTATATTCATGAATATCCAAGCACCAAGGAAGAATTAATATATAGATGACGTGCATCCCCTTTACCAAGGACACGTGCTGATTCCACAAACAGGCACAATATCTTTCTATTATAGATGCCATTGGCCATCAGTCTGAAGAAGTACAGTACTGAAACATGTGCCCTGATTTCACAACATATGATATTGAAACTCAGAGTTGAACATACCATGTAATGCCATATGTAACATTTTCTTTACTATATCGACAGAAGAATCCTCCACCAATGTGAGCAAATGCTTCCCTAATGCCTTCTCAACAGACAGACCGGTTAGCTCAGCAATTTTTGTATTCCAACCATTAACCAGCCCATCAGCATTGACAGCCAGTATCGGTACTGTGGCTGTTTCAATCAGACGGACCATCTCACTTGTCACTGCTTCCAATTCTTGAATCCCTTCAATTTTAAGGTCATTAAGCCTCGTATGGATGGTTGAGGTGTTCATGTCAATTGCTTCATTTTCTTTGAAGGCATTCCTCAAGATAAGCTGCAGTGAATGGATTGCATCCATCTCAAAGTCTTTCCAAGGTAAACTCCTTGTCTTGACAACTTCAAGAAAAGCCTTGAAGGACGACCTTGGATGCATTTTCCTACCATCATCCTTCTCATCAGGATCATGCTTTGCTCCACCCCAACGAATTTCCGAGGAAGTTGGTGCACGGAACCAGAAAATCACATCCTTTGCACTTATTCTCACAGCAGCCATCCCACACACAATGTCGCCAATAGCAAGAGCCCCCGGGAATCCCGCATCATACAAGCTATCTGTACTCAATCCCGTGGAATCCATATGGTACTCAGACAACCACAATGCAATGTCATGCAACTGTGCATCATTCGGAGTTACTCCCAGCTTATATGTCTTGCTTTTATACAGAAGGGCAGCGCCATCACATTTAACAAGGTCCATCACATTTGGGGTCTGAGACACAATGCCTAAAGGTGCATCACGCATCAGCATATCACACAAGAGCGTCTGCGTACGCAAGATATTTTTCTCAATCATTTGATTTTCTAACTCAAGCTCCTTGTTGACATGGATGGCAAACACCTGGGCAAGAAACTCACAGGCATACCGAAGAGGGAATGGAACAAACCTTGGAGTCGTGTTATGGCAAACTACTAGACCCCAAAGTCTCTTTCTCTTTTGAGGCTGCACAGAGTTGGGGTCATTGCCTTCTTCATTATCCTCATTGATGACAACCGCCATAACCAGAGAAGCAATAGAGTCCATGTTTTCCATGTACTGTAAATGACAAGTGTGTGGGGCCCTCAGGGTTGAACCGCACAAGGTGAGATCAAAGGGCAGATTCTCATCCTGAAGCACCTTCACGTGTTTTGCCCGGCAATCAACAATCATGCGGACCTTATTCTTCATGAACAGAAACCGTGCAGCTTGAGGAATATCCGTGGCAGGATAATGCAGACCCAGATATGGCTCCAGGCCTGGCTTTGTTATCTCTGAGACTACTTCACCGTGGTCATCATCATGGAACTTATATGCCATAGCCCTGTCATAACCTGTTAGTTCAAAGACTTCCTGAACCATTGTGTCACAAAGCCTTTCCACACTCCCACTAGGCAAAGACTGCAAGCGCGCAATGGCTTTAGCCGCAAGCTTATATGACTGCAAAGCTCCAGCAGCCGTCATAGGGACTTCATAAGGCTTCACAGGTTCAAAATCGATAATTATGCTTCCGGTCACTCTATGGACAATTCCATAGAAGGGCTTTCCAGAAGTTTTACAATGGACTAAGATGGGATTCAAGAGAGAAACATCAGCAAATCCAAAGACCTTGTGAAGAGCAGAGGCGCTGGGCACAGTAAATATGGTCCTAACGTCGGTCCCGATCCCAAGGACTGGCTGATCCCCAACGCTTGGAACTGCGTGGCTGACCATGGTCAGCATTTCAGGTGCATTCTCACTGTATGCAATGACCTTGAAAGTTTTCTCGTCCAATGCTATAAGGCAACCGAATGGCTGGATCATCTTCCCTTTCTGTATCTGATGGAGGTAAGCCGTTGTTACTTTGTCGGATCTTGGTTGCTGATCTCCACTTGTGTTACCACCCACCCGTACTGAGCTTGAATAATCAAAGGAACTACCAGACTCCTCGAAATCAGCATGCAGCTTAGCATCTACAGTGGTTTGAGCTATTATCCTTGCACTATGCCTCGACCTCGCTGAGTTGCTGGATGATTGGCTGGGTCTTGAAGAAGACATCTTTGATCAAATCTGTTCAGAGCACAAAAATATAAGAAACTGCAAGAACTGATAAATCCTGATTCAGATGACGATGTGAATTTGCTCTGCCCAAACTCCAGTGGGATTTGGCAAATGGATAATAAACACATACCAATATGTTCTGAAAGGGCTCCATAAAGACATAGCAATAGAGTACTTCAGTTCTGGATATGCAAAACAATGTACACCATTTCATTTCCAGCTCTCTAGTCAGCTAAATGGTTACGCCATATTTGATCTAAGTTCTACGAACGTGTTTAACAGGAAACTGAAGCTGGAGACAGTTTAGAATTCCAGAGTAAACTAAATGCAGAGCAAGATGACAGATATCCCACAGTTATGATAAAAATGTCCTGAATAAATGACAAACGCTTTATGCTTTCTTAAGCAAATTCTCACCGATCAAAGACCGACAGCTACGGCTAAATAAACAAACTAGTTCCTCTACGTAAAATGAATTACCAACTAAAACAGAACAGCATAAAAAGCTACGAGTGCCCAAGTCAAGACAGCCATTTAGAAACAAGTACAGCACAAACACAAGCCAATCCTCAAACTCAGTGAAGCTAGAAAAGAAAATGAAGTTTCTTGCACCTTGGTAAGCTCTGAGAAAGAAGCCCAGTAAAGGCAGAAAGATTTTCTCCTCAGCCTTTCGGTCCCCAACAGAAACGGTAGCCAAAAGAGAGCAGCTTCACGAAGAGCCTGGAAACTTGAAGAATCCCAGGAAGCGAAGGGAACAACGCCCTTTTGAACGACAGAAACAGAACACCCCCCAACACAATTTTATCGAACCAAAACCTCGATCACCGCCTCCTCTGTCCCCCTCCTCTCACCAGACTATACTTGAAGGGACCACTCAAATCGAACTCACCCATCTTTTTATTTCCGATTTTTTTTACCTCCCCTTTGACGAATCACACTCCAGCTTCGTCCAATCACCGCTCACAAGACAGACCGAGGAGTGAAAAAGAAAGAAAATATACTTAAAAAAGAAATGGGAGGACTCGAGTACGGTTTCCAATGTTTGGATGATGAGAGAGAGAAAGATGGGAGTTTGGTTCACAGCTATAATTAGCATGAACTCGTGATGTTATTAGCTGAGGCTCAGCCAGGCGCTCACAAAAAGTTTCCATTTTTAATCGGTACCGATTCCTCCCCATTAAAGAAAGGGGGAGAAAAGCAAAGCAAGGAAAGAGAAAGGAAAATGAAATCAAGAACGTATAGCAGCAGCACCCACTACGATTACCCACTTGGGAAAAGCGACAAGATCTTCAAGTGGGGTCCTTTCATATCATTAAAATACACACGAAGGTGGATAACAAAAAGGGTGGGAGCCCAGTTGCAGAAAGACGGAGGAGAGAGAAACTGTGATGGCGAGAGGCGGAGATATCCTCCCCTCCCAGTTGCGGAAAGACGGAGGAGAGAGAAAATGTGACCAGAGAACGAGAGAGAGAGGGTGATGGCGCAAAGAAGACAGGGCAAGCTTTGGTTTTATCAGTATCAATTGTCATCGAAATCGATTCGAGTGCAGATGGGCATGGCCTTGGCCTTTGCATTGTCCCCCACGTATGGAGACCGAGGAATACAGGCGAGTGAATGGGGGAGGTTATGGCGCTCACGTGTGCCCCCTCCTCCCCTTGTCAGAACCCCAGCCAATCAGCACCCATCTTGATCTTGAACTGAACTGCATCATCCCATCCCATTTTGCAATTCTTATTTCTTTTTCTCTCCTTCTCTCTCTCTCTCTCTCTTGTCTGGATTATATAGTTTCTTAACCTGGGAGGAAACCGATATGCACAAGTTGACGAGTTGGGTAGAGCTTCTGAGATCTCGAGGGTCGTCCTCCGTCCCGAGTTTCGCTCGGGAAAGCGTGAACGTACAGAGTCGAACTCCTCGTCTCGCTCTTAAGTCGTTATCTCTACCGGGTGGTTTCTTGCCTGGTCGTTTCCATGGACTGCATGATCTTTATGCTTATGGCTCGGTACCCTTTTTTCAAGTCAAGTGGAAGACCATGAGCAAGAAATATTTCCATTTTCTCGACATTTAGATGGATAGTGTGCGTGAATTTGTCGAGACTTTCCACGAGTTATGCTGTCGATGTAAGTTGCCGTGTTCGAGCAAGATATGCATATACACATGTTAAGTAGATCATTTTGTTTGATAAATATCGGGATTGGTGACACGTGATGATTGATCCTCCGAAAGGAATTTATTTGGTAGTCGACGTTATAGATTACAGGACTAGTGCGCTTCTAGCCCGAAATCTATCTGTAGTTATCATTTAAGAACCTTGTCGATGTAGTTACATTCGTTTCAGCAGCATTAATGAAATGGTTTAGTTGCTAAGATGCGTATTCATTTCCAAACTGCTGTGCGGGCAAGTTCCGAGAGAACAGAATGCATGACGCTCAGAGCATTTTCAGGGTCATTGCAGGACTCGGAACAGACCGTGACGCGAGATGGCTGTCAAAGAGTCCAATCTACGACTTTGTATTCACTCATCACTTGTCTCTGTTCTCTTGTTCCCAATGAATCCTTCAGATCACAGGATGTTAAAGGCGGGATGCAACGAAGAAGCGGTTTTCATTCTACTCTTCAGAAACTGTTGGCTGAGAACTTCTTTTGCCTCTTGAAATCGGGTATGTGTGAGATTCGGTATTTGATTCTGTTGAAAGTCGGAAAACATACTGAGATATCGATTGGAAAACTATAACCACTGTGCCAACCTTCAGTATTCAACCATGTGTAGCAACGTTCTGAAACACCAGCAGCAAGACACCGTTTCTTATTGCTGGTGCACTGCTCACCGTGGAAAATCTCATATCCTCGTGCCCTTCCTGTCTTAGGCGACCCAAATACATGAACACTTTGAGAGGTTTCACTGACCTGCGGATCTGTACATGCCAAGCTTTGTTTTGGGTAATCAGAAGCAACGCCTAAACATCTGGATCAAAACTATTCCAGAATAACATCCAGTGGTTCCAGTGTCTCTGACACAAATTACGGTAGCCATTCTTGGACAGATCTTTCTTGCTTGCAAGCCTTCTTGTTTGGCATATGTTCAACGTTGTCCGGTGCTCACTGCTGGGTGAGAGGCAGCAAACACATTGTATGTTTCGCAGAAAGTGTTCAATCTCATTATAAGCACGGGAATCAATGACTCTGTGGTCCAATCTCAATTAATAAATGTCTGAAGACTTGGAACTGATGAATCCATGGTTCCCGATTTTGCTAGGCAATCATTACATCACTCTCCCCTGCCTTCGCCAATCTGGGTTGACTTCTAGATTGAGAGAAGTCTTTATGTCCAGCAGTGATCACGATATAAGCTTTCTTCTCGATCTACCGATTCTCTGAGCAGCTGCTTAAACACTGTCCAGTTTCAGAATATCATACACAAGGACGGCAGTTGTCAAAGCCGTTAACCAACTTTTTCCAGTCAATGTAATGCATGAATTTGAGATCTTCTACAGCTCTGGACGTGGAGGGCCAAAATCAGATCATCTATGAAAAATCTACCGGAGCTCTAGGTGTAACCTCTACATGTATCAGAATCCCCAAAACAAGTAGATGTTCTGGTATTAATTACATGCAGTTTACCAAACAAATGACTGCAGACTCATCTTCGCAGAACATATTCTGAAAGAGTGGTGGCCCAGATATAAGGAGAACAAATATTATACCAACTCATATCTCGATAACCGTCAATTTCGCATTTCAGGGCATTTTCCCAACACTGTAACACAGCAATTCTACTTGAACTTGCTGCTTTATTGGTCCAGTTGAGCATGCTATAACTATATGTATATATAAGTAGGAATGTTATGTAGTTGCCTCAGTGAAGAGACAAATGTATGGACCAGGTACACAATAACCCAATCCTCAAAAACTGGATATACCAAAAAAATAACTCATGCTGGGATATGTGGACAGCAATGATGATGAAGGTTAGAGAAATAAAATGCACCACAATGCTTAGGTCCAAAAGGAAGATTATTAGGTACATAATGGTTTTTACTCATATATTGGGTTTAAACATCTCTTTCTGCTCCTTCATTAGGTAAAGAAAGAAAAAACACTAGGCACTAAAAACTTACTTCCTCCTCTCAGAATCACCCAGTTTCATGATAGTTCAAGCGATATCAACAAATTATCAAAGTCACATCACCCGACAAATAAATAACTCAACCTCCGTGAAGCTAGAGTACAACCTTTTTCTTGAAGAAATCATCCGATTTCTTAGTGTTCGCCCCCAACTGCATCTAAATTGTCTGCCCCATTGAACTGCTGAGAGACAAGCAGTTTTTATGAAGGTCGAAGATATTACAATGCCTCATTAATTTGCATTGGCAATCAATATGTCTTAAGCATCTTCTTGACTTGACTTCCGTTCCATCCATACCAAATGTTTTCCTCCCATGACTCCTATTTCCCATTAAGCTGGCGCTGAAATGTTCAAACCAGTCAACCCTTCATTCTGAATTTTCCACATTCAGTTCTCCTAATCAACAATCAACCCAAGTGACAATGCGACACCAACTCGCAAAAACCATCTGAAAATTCAAAATCTCTGTCTTCCTATTTGATGCCACATTGCCATAAAACCTCAAAGCCATTCACTGAAAATCCAGACTCAGTAAGTGCCCACTCCATTGAACTGCAAAAAGACAAGCTGTCTAAATAAACCGTCAAAAAAACTATGAGTCATCATCTATTTGCAACACCACTGACTTCAATCTATGAGCTCAAAGCCAGTGTACACATTATCCCATCCAGACCAAATTTTTCTCAACGAATCCATCCAAACAACGAGTCGTCAATCGATTTGCAAAATCATCGATTAACATTGGAATCGATTCCATCTGAACCAAATCTTTTTCCCATTAATCCCAGTCCCATAATGCTGTCATTGAAACGTTCAAACTACCAACCCTTCGCAGTCATAATTTTACACATTCAGCTCCCCTGTTGAACAATCAGCCTACGATGACAATTTGACACTGTACGCAAAGACCATCTTGAAAATTCAAAGCCTCTGTCTTCCTAATCATACGACATTGCCACCAAGCACCCAAAGAGACCCATCAATTACCCAAACACAGACGCGATTGATATAAACTCATCAGCCGTCACCTGCCGCCTAGGACCCCAGAAAAAGATACGAACTTTTTTCAGATTCTCATCAACTGTGAATCTAGCAAAGAACCCCCCCCAAAGTCAACTTCTCGAGTGGGAATTGCATTCCTTGGAGTAAAAATCGTTCTTTTCCAACGAATCCCTCATCATCTCCTGAGTGAACGTGGGATCATTGGGGTCGCTTGAGCGAGACGCGAACGGTGACTCCAGAGCCCTGGGTCTGCCAAAACAAAAGGCGCGACCTTTGCCACCAAGACAACCACCGCGGCCGGCCCTCTTCTTCCCGACGATCCGGAGTCGATCCTAGCGATGGAGCCGCCGCAAGAGGCGCACAGCCCGTCGCTGCTTTTGGCGCGGGCCCGCCCCTTGCGCGCGGAGAAGAGACTGAAGAACTGCGGAACCTTCCCGGACGCCGTGAAGTTGCGTCCATTGTCGCCGTCGCTGCTCTTCCGATCACGGGTGTCGGCGCCGGAAACAGACATCAAACGGACGGAGACTGCCGATCATTCGAGGGTCGGTACCGGAGGTTGCATCTTCAGAGAGAGAGAGAGAGAGAGCATAAAATTCCAACCAAAACAGACCCCCAAATTAAAAAATTCCGGCTCTGCCGACACAAAATTTAAAAAAAAAAAGATTTAATCTGACTTTCGAGAAAGAAAAGAGTCAGCAAATCAATGAAACTGAATTAAAATTTCAGATTATTGATTTATTTATTTAGATTGAAGATGGTTAGGTGGATAAATCTGACTTAATTAATTTAATTCTAATTTGTCGTAGGTTCTTTATATTTATTCCTGTATATAAGATAAGTACTCTAAGGCTCTATCTGTTTGAAGGAAAATGAGCAATTTGAAAAGCATTCTCTTTTAAGTGATTGATTGTATTATTTGAAATGCATAATTAAAGAAAAATATTTTCATCGTCGATAAAAATTTATGTTCAAATATTTTTATGGACAATCAAAATATTTTTTTGCCTATTTATTTTTATAAATGATAAAAGTGATAGTTTTTAAAAAAATATTTTGCAATTCATTTAATTTTTGTGAAATTAATAGAGCCTAAAAGTACACTTGTATATGTGAAAGAGTTTTCACAAATTAATTTTGAAAATTTTCACACATTTAGCTTGTTATAATGATAATTCAATAAAAAAACTATTTATTATCAAAAAATGAATTATATATCCTCAAAAGTAAAAAATATTTTCTAAAAATAATTTTTCGGAAAAATCATGTAAATTTTACCGGAAAACCATAATAAAAATAATTCATATATACTTTGTTCAGGCTTGAATCCCTTTAGATTTGTGATTCATATGTATCAACATCATTTGCATGATAAAAGCATTTTACGGTTACGTTTCAAGACATTAATTTATTTATAGCTTTTGTCTTGATTTAAAAAAGGTACTCGTGCAATGTAGATATATTAGGAAATTTCAAATATACACTAACTCTTAGCTTTATGATGTCGAAAATGGAGAAAAATATTGGATTTTTAGTGAATAGGTAGATTTTGGTGAGAAAATTAAGGATTGGGTTTGAAGCGAATAGTGTGTTTGGCAGCCGTAAGTGCGACAGGGATGAAGTTTGAACCTTCTTTCAAGAATGGACACCAAATTCAAAAAATCGGATATATATATATATAGTTTAATTAAGGTCGAATACAACCTTTTGGGAGTGGACGCGGAATTTTAAAGTTCGCTTTATATATTGAAGTTAATATATCACAAAAAAATTTTATACTGATAGTACTTTAACAAATTTATCCTAAACTAATTTTTAAGTTAGCATAAGCTAAACTTCTCAAATGAGGGATTAAAAATATCTGATCTAAATTAACTAATTTAACTTGTTTTAACCAATTTATAGGGAAATTTCCAATTAAGGACCCGAATTGCCGTTGTTTTCATAACTAAGAACCTAAAATGGAATTTACTTCAAATAAGGGCCTAAAGTATTTTTAGTTATTTCAAACAAGGGTCTAGCTTTACCGGCTTGTTGGTTGATAAAATTTTCCGACTAATTATGGACATTTTTGTCCAAACATAAATTAAATTTAAACCAAACACAAGTGGGAGAGGCTCCCTCTTGCTTGTGGCTGCTGCCTCATCATCAATGGAGGGGCTCCCAGGCTATAACGAGGGCAAGTGACCCTTGCCCAAATTTGGGAGAGGGTGCCCTCTCCCGGTTCTAACGAGGGTCGCTGCGCTTTGCCATCACTAGTGATGCAACGGTGGCTACAAGCGAGAGGGAGCCCCTCCCAGTTGTGTGTGTTCTTCCTCTTTTCTTTTTAATTTTAAATATTTTTATGGAATAAAAACATAAAAATTGCCAAATTTAAAAGACAAAATTGCCATTCATCTTACAGTAAGTTCAAGCCCTTTTTTTTAATATTAATATGGCCACTTTAAGCCATTATTTAAAATAATATTCATTCCATGCCCTTTTTTTGAGAAAATGAAGGCATTTAGTTTTTATTTGAAATAAGGTCCATTTCATGTCCTTATTTGAGAAAATAAACGCACTCAAGCATTTATTTGAAATTGTCTCCAATTTCTATACGATACAAATCTAATAATCAATACTTAACCCAATTCCATATTACTAAAATACTTATATATTTAACCCAATCTAAAGAAAACTCATTTCTTATGATTTTTTTGAAAAAATTATATGGCTAAAACACTTTCATGCAATATAAATTTAGTTGACAAATTTTATAATTTTATAAAAAAAATATCATTTTTATTTTTTTTCCTTTTTTTTTAATTTTAAGTTTGGCAAGGTTGGCTTGCCGGTCACCAAAGGGGGCCAACCAACCCTCACTGCCCACAAGCGAGGGTTGCGGCCCTTCTTTGGTGGTTGTATTGATAACTCTATTTTTAATAGAGTATTCTTGCTAATTTAGACTTGATATTTGCTAAATTTTGAGGAATTTTTGGGTGAATTTAATTGCTACTCACGTAATTTTATTTTGTATGAAATATTTTCGAATCTTCCGAATATTGCAATATCTTTCGAATATTTTATCTTGAAGAAAAAGCGGCAGCCCAAATCGATATTTGGAGAATTTGACCATGATTGAAGATAAAGTTCAAAGAAAATCAAGGAGGAATCTTTTCCAAATCCTAGTAGGAGTCAACCTAGGGGCAGATTTTTGGAGGCTATATAAACCGCTTTTATGCCGCAAAAGAGGAGAGAATCCCGGGAGCCACCATCTCTACGTAAGATTTTAGGTTTTAGATTTTGTTCTTCTATTTTAGTGGAGTTGATGCATGTCGAGGAGAGAAGGAGGAGACAAACCCGAAGCTCCTTTTTTCTCAATTCGGTGAATTTGTTTTTATTTAGTACTATGTTTTCTTTAATTCTTGTTAGTTTAATTTTTACTATGTTCTAAATTTCTTTTGTTAGAGCTCCATTGGATCTTAATCATGATTGATTAATTTTTAAAGACTTTCATGCAATAGAATTTTTGATTGTGTCGTTCTTTATCATGATCTTAATGCTTTTAGAAGTCGGCCAACTTTTGAATGATTTTTTATGTATACATGATACCGGTGGAGATTGTGTGCATGCGCATTAGTGATATTGAACCATAAATTAAATCTAAGTCAAGGTACACTAGGTTATTTATGTGGCTGCGGTAGTAGATCTAGGTTGGGACTACTTAGATTAAATCCGGGAATTTCCACAAGAACTTAATGCTTTTAGGTAGTTTAAATTCACCTAAGGTTAGTGTGGGTTAACATATCTAATTAGGGATTATTAGACCGAGGTCGGCTTTTAATCCATCTTAGGGAAATTTCGCCAACACAATTGGAAATTAATTTGTTGCATGAAAAGTTAAGAAAATTAATTATGAATGGTTAAGTGAAATTGGATGCTCTAACCCTTGGTGATCTTGAATTTGCTTTAGATTAATTTTACTTAGTTTTTAATTCTTTAAGTTTTGACCTTTTCTATATTTTAGTATTTTAGTTGGTTTAGTTTACTTTTTACTCATCTTTTCGATTTGGTTAGCTAGATTTTTGAATTGATCACTTTCGGTAAGTAATTTGATAAAATAAAATAAAAACAAATCCTTGTGGGAACGATACTCACTCATCACTTTATTACTTGTTGATATTGTACACTTGCAATTCACCTAACAAGTTTTTGGCGCCGTTGTCGGGGATTGTTTTGACAATTTTCCAATTACTATTGATATCGA